>MJUU01055463.1:100886-152109 GCA_002080025.1 Modiolus philippinarum | reverse complement strand
AAAAAATTCAAAATGGCCGCTGTTGCCATGGTAACGGAGAAAAGGCAGGAAAATTAGAAATGCTCAAAATTGGATGAAATTTCACAGATGGGTTGTCAAGATTGTGCTGAACTCAAATAAAAAGCCATCTCCTGTGTCCATGGGAGGTTTGGGAGACTTTTATTTGTATCCAAACATAGGAAAACTAGTTATTATTATTATTATTATTCTTTCTTCCACCTCTTTTTGTCCAGGAGATTTCTCAAAGATGCCTGGACAGAATTCAATCATAATTGGTACAAAGTTGGAACACCATCTGAAGTTGTGCAATCAAGAAACATTTTCATCATATTTCCCGCCATTTTCAAGATGGCCGCACGAATACGAAAAATTCGAATTCGGTCCAATTTCAACTAAAATTGATATTTTCTCAATGATGCATGGACAGATTTCAATCATATTTGACACAAAGTTGGACCACTATGAGAAGATGTGCATGCACTACCAAAAATTTTCAAAATGGCACCGGTTGCCATGGTAATGGCAAAAAAGGCGGGAAAATCAAACTGCTCAGAATTGGATGAAAATTTACAGAAAGGTTGCTTAGGACATGGGGGAAAGGTTTCCGATGTCCAAGACTTCAACATGGCACAGGTTGGAATGGAAACGACAAAAAAAGGTGGGAAAATCAAAATGCTCAGAATTGGTTGAAAATTAAGAGTAAGGTTGCTAAGAACATGGGGAAAACGTTTCCGGTGTTCAAGACTTCAAAATGATATCCATTGCCATGGAAACAGGAAAAAAGCGTGAAAATTGAAAGTGCTCAGAATTGAATGAAACTCTACAGACAGGTTGCCAACAATGTGTGGAAGTGATTTGTAGCTTGGATTTCTGACATATTAAAAAATTTTCATCTTTGTCCGATTTCATTGAAAATTTTTTCTAGGTAGATTGTGACGATGCGATTAAAGATGGAAACATCGACTTAGACGTCTGGGGTGACATCAGCTATTGCTTGCAATTGCAAATCTAGTTATTATTCTTTTTCTTCCGTTTTCCGCCTAAACTTTGTCCGACTGATTTCTCGGACACTAGTGATCCAATCTTAACCAAACTTTGTAGGAAGATGGAACCATATCCCAAGATGTGCATTCAAGTCTTGAAATTTTCAAAATGGCGACCGATGCCATGGAAATGGTTAAAAAGGCGGGAAAATCAAAGTGTTCCAAATTGGATGAAATTTTATAGGTAGCTTGCCTTACATGTGTAGAATTGGGTACCGGTCTCCAAGACTTCAACATGGCGACCGTTGCCATGGAAACGGTAAAAATGGCGGGAAAATCAAAGTGCTCCAAATTGGATGAAATTTTATAGGAAGGTTGCCCTACATGTGTAGAATTGGGTTCCGGTGTCCAATACTTCAAAATGGTGACCGTTGCCATGAAAATGGTAAAAAAGGCGGGAAAATCAAAGTGCTCAGAATTGGATGAAATTTTATAGGAGGGTTGCCTAACATGTGTGGAATTGGGTTCCGGTCTCCAAGACTTCAAAATGGCGACCATTGCCATGGAAACGGTAAAAAAGGCGGGAAAATCAAAGTGCTCCAAATTGGATGAAATCTTACAGGAAGGTTGTCTAACATGTGTAGAATTGAGTTCAAGTCTCCAAGACTTCAAAATGGCGACCGTTGCTAAGGAAATTGTAAAAAAAAGGCCGGAAAATCAGAAGTACTCAGAATTTGATGAAATTCTACAGAAAGCTTAATTTGAATGTGCCAATATGATATTTCGCATTGTATTTCTGATATGGGAGTTCGTTTGGGAGACTTCTTGTGTTTGCATCCAAACACAATTAATACTAGTTATGTCGCCCCAGACGAAGTCGGGGAGACATATTGTTATTGTTCCGTTTCTTTGTTATTATTATTATTCCGGTTTCTTTATTATTTTACTTCCAATAATTTTGTCCAGAGCTTTACTCAGAGATGCCTGAACAGAATCACTTGATACTTGGCACACAGTTGAAACACCATGTGAAGTTATGCATGACGGTGAAAAAATTTTCAAAATGGCCGCCATTTATAAGATGGCCGCCATTTTACGTTAAAAAATAGAAGATTCAATAACTCAGAAAATGTTTTGGAGAATTTCTTCATATTTCACATATATGTTTAGCAAGATGAGCGGAAGGAATTCTCGCTAAGAAATTTTTCAAAATGGCCGCCATTTCCAAGATGGCCGCCATTTCACGTTTATATATAGAAGATTCATTAACTCGGGAACTGCTTTGCAGAATTTCTTCATATTTTGCATAAATGTTTGATAAGATGAGCCGAAGGAATTCTCGCGAAGAAATTTTTCAAAATGGCCGCCATTTCCAAGATGGCTGCCCAAAATACGTCAAAATTTCAACTTTGTCAGATTTCAACGAAAATTGATTTCTAGGTAGATTTTGACGCTGCGAACAAGATGGGAGCATCAAACTGGCTGCCAGGGGCGACATCAGCTATTGCTTGCAATTGCAAATCTAGTTATTATTATTATTATTATTCATTATTGTTTCTTTCTTCCACCTATTTTTGTCCGGTGATTTTCTCTGAGATTCTTCAACAGGACTCATTGATACTTGGCACAAAGTTGGACCACTATGAGAAGATGTGCATGCACCACCAAAAATTTTCAAAATGGCCGCCATTTCCAAGATGGCCGCCAAAATACGTCAAAATTTCATTGTCCGATTTCAATGAAAATTGATTTCTAGGTAGATTTTGATGCTGCGAACAAGATGGAAGCATCGAATTGGCTGCCAGGGGCGACATCACCTATTGCTTGCAATTGCAAAACTAGTATTGTTATTGCTTTTCTCTTTTATTTTCTTCCAATGATTTTTGTCCGTTTTTGTTCTCAAAGATGCCTGGACAGAATTCATTCATACTTGGCACAAAGTTGAAACACCATGAGAAGATGTGCATGCACTAACAAAAATTTTCAAAATGGCGGCCATTTTCAAGATGGCCGCCATTTTACGTCAAAATATTGAGGATTTAATTAATCAGGAAGTGAATGGCAGAATTTCTTTATATTCTATATTAATGTTTTAAAAGATGAAAGGAAGGAATTTATGCGAAAACATTTTGCAAAATGTCCGCCATATTCAAGATGGCCGCCAAATACGTCAAAATTTCAACATTGTCCGATATCAACGAAAATTGATTTCTAGGTACATTTTGACGTGGCGAACAAGATGGAGTCATCGACTTGGACGTCTGGGGCGACATCAGCTATTGCTTGCAATTGCAAATCTAGTTATTATTACGCTTTCCATCTTTCTTCCACCTCTTTTTGTCCGGCTTATATCTCAATGATGCCTAGACAGAAATAATTCATACTTGGTACAAAGTTGGAACACTATCTGGAGGGGTGCATGCGAGTAATTTTTTTCAAAGTGGCCGCCATTTTCAAGATGGCTACCAAAACACGAAAAATTCGAAATTCCTCCAATTTTAACAAAAATTGAAATTTTCTCAATCATGCTTCAATGAAATTCCTTAATATTTGGTACAAAGTTGGATCACTATCTGGAGGAGGGTATGCATGAAATTTTTTTTTCAACATGGCCGCCGAAATACAACTTTGTCCGATTTCAACGAAATCTGATTTCTAGGTAGATTTTGATGCTGCGAACAAGCTGGAATCATCGAATTGGCTGTCAGGGGCGACATCATCTATTGCTTGCAATTGCAAATCTAGTTGTAACTTTCAGCAATGTTTTATTTAACGCATATAAAAATAGAATGAGAATATAGCGTATGATGACGTGTTGTAAAATATTTCAAGAAACGACTGTTAAGACATATATTTATCTATTGATAATGTATTTGATATGGTATCAATGGTGTAGTTCATAAGACCGCAAGACATATGTCTGAAATCTGTCTATATCGTACGACTTCATTATTACTTTTAATGTTTTGTGGAAATAATACAAATTAACAAGTATTTCATATGGTTTCCGTATTGCGTAGGTTTACCATCTTCATTATTAAATTGATATCTTGTTTTGAAGAGAGCAGACGCACTCGCACGAAATAAAGCCTTACTGGACCTAAATCGACACAATATGTCAATTCTGTCACTTTCAGTCTCAATTTTAAGAAAAGGCACCAACTGTATATACATGTGCGTGGTCTTATAAAGCTATTTTACGAAAGGATATGGAGTAAATGAACATGAGACCATAACACATATGTTCACTCCAACTGCAATAATTTTCATGAGCTGTAATTAATTCCTCATCAGCAGCACTAGAGGTTAGTTATTCAAAATATATAAGATTCTCTGTGGGGCGAGAATAGGTGTCTTAGAAAACCAATATTAAAATTTGTTACTACAGAAATATGGCAAAAATGGCCATTTCTGTAGAATAATGTATGGCGTGTAGCATATTAGATCTTTTGACTGTTCATTATATCATTTAAAATGTTTAACTTTGCAACCATTTCAATGTCATGATCAACTGAAAAATGAGCTTTTCAAAAAGAATAATTAGAAAACCCTCATTTTTGAGTGACCTTTCAGACATGGAAAACAACTTCGAAATAATTCCAAAGTTATAACATGTTGACTGGATCCTTGAAGATGTATATGAGAAAACAGAGGAACAGTATTGACATCTTAGTAAAGGTAATTAAATAGTTATACAGTGTCCATTTATGACTTGTAGTGCATGGAAACTCAACAACATTGATCCTGAATGACACTTATTCTTACCCCACAAAGATTTTATATTTTTTAATTACTAACCTATCTTTTTATGAAAATTTTCCTGTTAATGTTAAGTATAAGTATATGGTGTCTTTCCTGAAAAATGAGTCTGAAAAGTGACAAAATAATCACAATTTGTTAGAAAAATTTACAGAAAAAAAGAACAATTTCTTGGCATAATAGGTAGCCTAGTTCTGGCTTCATAATTTTGCTTAGTATTAAAATTGCTTTGGAGATGATCAATAATGTCCCAAAGTTATGTAGGTAATGTATCTATTTTCCTTCAAAAAATCGAATTTAAAAAGTGCTTATTTAAGGGTTTTGAAATTGGCGGAAATGGCTGTATTAGTTACCATGGCAACGGAGGTCAATAACAACGAACTTAAATTATTTTGATAGCTCATCCAATTCAAAATATCAAAATGAAAATCAACTTAATCAACATACCGTGTCCAAGTAATTGTGCTACTTACATGAAGTCCATGTTAAACAATAAGGCAAACCTTTACTTGGTAATGTAAATAAGAGGATATTTCGTTAATATTTACAAGATATATATTTAGATTTAAAAGATACATACTAGAACAAAATAATATATTTCCGAAAACAAATTTGCCATCTCTTCTATTTCACAATCAGATAAATCTTTATTTCCATCTGGAGAAACATGAGTGAATTCAGAAATAAGACTAAACTCACTGAGTACATTTCACTTTAGGTGACGACCATTTGATTTTCATGGTGGCTTGTGCCATTTTACCTACAAAATTTATTTATTTTCACGAAAATCTCGAATTAACTATTTACTTTTACCAAATGTCACCTTGAAAAAAAAAATCTGTATTATTTATTCTATCAGTTTTTTATAACATCTTTGAGTTTATGGTCTTCCAAACGTTTAGATTTTATCTGCACTGATGAGACATAAGTTGTCAAAATGCGCATAAAATTATGCATAATTTAAATTCACTCTAACTTCGGTATTTACTTATTATAAAATCGCCCCCCCTCCGAATGAAAATCAAATGGTCGTCCCTTATCTTGAGCAAGATCTAACTGATACCAATTGCCACCGATTAAATCCACTCGAAATGTATATACAGTTGATTCTTGTTATCTCAAAACTGGAGGGACCTAAAGAAAAATTTGACTAAACCGAAGTTCGATTTAACAAAATTAACAAAGTTCGAGCAGCACAAAATTGAGATAACCGCAAACGAATATTACTACAATAAGTACTGCGGGATCCGGTTATAGATCCGGAATTTCGAGTCATCCGAGTTCGAAACGATAATAGACTGTATGTGATAAATGTGTTCAAGGATGAAAAGCCATGTTCTATGTACTAAGTGCTCAGAACAAAAGTTTCTCGCACTGTATTTCATAGAACATAGCTTAGTGTCCTAAAACCTTACTCATTTGGCTCACAATCACACCAAATAACACTAATTATATTTGATTTCTCGGTTAGGAACAGTTACCTAAAAGTTTATGACAAGGAAAGCAAAATCTTTTAACAAATAATACTGACTCATTTCATATTGTGTTCAGTCATACAAATGCCATTTCTTTACCTACCAAACATATATTTATTGATAATAATGTTCAAGTGTCCTTCACCATGCTCTAACAATCTTAACTTGGATTATTTTCTGGTTCTGTTCAATTTAGTGCATAAATACGACATTTTCTGACAATTTCCATTACAGAAAGTATGGATTGATTACATATTCAGTTTTAAATCATTAGTTTAACATGACAATGTTACAAGGAATATATTTGCAGAACGAAGAACTGTCTAAATTGCAATTTTTCAATGATATGCCTGAAAAAGTTGTTCACTTTTTCAATTTTCTGCAAATATCGGTATTTGATAATGACAAGGTTTTAAGTATAAAAATTAGTTATTTCAAATGTTTGTTTTGGGCTAAATTCAAATTTTTATGGTCAAAGAAGTGCCAAAACGTATATAATATGTTATAATCGCTTGAGAATCTGTTAGGGAAAGAATTGGGTATTGAAGAATCTACATATTGCATGAGCTGTCATTCAGATCTTCAGCTATGAATGACCATGAAATACCCTGCTATTTTTATAATTTGTCATACAGCTGATGGATATAAAGGGAAGATACGTTGTCGTACAGCCGATATAGGCGTGGGAAATAGTTTTGTTGGCTTTAGGATCCTATGACCTGGAGATTGTACAGTTATACTGGCCTCTCACTGATACTGCCGATGTCTAGTGAAATCCATGATTCTAAACCAAACCCTTCGGGAAGTTTTGAATTTGATGATTATTATTCCGTAGTGCGACAGTGTTTTACCAGCAGACTGAGCTCCTTGACCTATCTTTCTAAATTACGTTTTGTGGTATTCTTTCCTTTTCAAGATTGTGGTCTTGGAGTTAGTGGTCTACCTGTGTATTTTTTTTAATTCTATAGGGAAACGGGATAGAGAAAGGGGAGGTTTAAATACCCATAAACCGGATTAACATTACTGGTAGCTGTTGCTAGTGCCGGTACCAAGTCCGGCTATCCCGAGTTCCTATCGTTGTCTATGTTTGTCTTTTGTCATTTTATTGTTTTTGTTGTGAAATTCCCTGTTGGATTGTGGCATGTGATTGTAATGTTCGGTCATTGTAAGTATTTCCTGTTATCTTTCCTTCATTAATTTTATTAATTTACAGCTGAAGTATATTCTTGAAACAGTGTGCTTGCTTTAAAAATAAGTTTGCTTCTAAAATAAGTTGTTTTACAGATAATGGAGACTTATGTAATGCTTTCTACCTACATAAGCTGCAATACAGCTGATAGATTAATAATAGATTTTGCTAGTTATTGCTAGTTAAATCAATTGTCATGCAGCCAATAGAGGACTTGGAATGAATGATTTTTCTTCTTAAATAAAATGAAATGGAGCGGATGGATAATATGGGAAGAATCATTTTGCTTCTAAAATAAGCAGACATACAGCTGATAGATATCAGAGAGATATTGCTAGTCATAAAAGTTGTCATGCAACTAACAGAGACTTTGGAAAGAGTTTTCTACGTACTGTAAGCTGGGAAACTTTCGCGGTAATGAATAAAGCGCGAAAATAAAACTGTAGCGAATATTTTTTTTTGCAAGTGGGTGATTTTAAGTATCTCGCCAGGCAACCTCGAATTCAAAAATTCACTTTGAAAACGGCGAAAAGTTCCTGTTTTACAGTATGTAAAGTGATATACAGCCGATAGACCTTATGAAGAACTTGCTACTTACATAATCTGTCAGCTGAGTGATACTCAGAGAAGAGCTTGCTTCATAAATAAGTTGACTTACAGCTTACGGTTGATTAGAAAATGTGTGTCACTTCTATAATTTGTTATACAAATCGTTCTTGAAGAGGTATTGTTTTTTTTTTGAGGTTGTTATCAATTGTTAATTTGTTTTGTTCATAACGTACCCTTAACCTTTGGGTTATCCATGTCACCATATCACCATATTTTTTTGTGTATTCATATTGGATATTCTTACCAAAGTGACCACATGACCATTTCAAAGGTCAAGTTGCTTTCCATTGGATGACACTTTTGTAATCTTCGATAAACTGTGGAAATTCAATATTGCTGACTTTAGTTGAAGGTTTAAACAAGAAAGACTTTATTTTATTGTATACGATAGAAAAACTGTGAGAGTAATATCATTTGTTGGGTTTCAATTTTCGTGGATTTTGTTATCGATCTAAACTACGGTATTTAAATCCCACCGAAATACAACTTTCATGGAAGGATATGTACTATTAAATGCACATGAGACAAACTCTTTACAAATACATAGTAAAACTAAGGAATGCTTTTATTGTTGTTCTTCAAAAACTCTCCACAATGGTTTTTCACAAAATCACAAAAAATGAAATGCACAAATAAAAGAACTTTCACAGTAGTGGATTTTAGTTGTATTCTACTTGATTTTATTAAAAATTCATGACAGATTGTATTATTTATCGGATACTTTAAAGGTGTTTGCAAAGTCAATCAAACAAAAAAGGGGGTTCGAATATCTGTTAGAACTATTTTCTGCAACCGTGTAGAACAAAAATTTGGTCAGTTTGCTTGCTTTGCTTGCTCAGGCGTTGAAATTAAAATCGATTGACTGTCTGCTAGATTTGATTGGACAATATCTTTTTACTGAAATCATGTGTGTGACTGGAATACATATCAGCTAGAACATCTTGGTTTTGTGGTCCAAAAATGTGGTTTTAACAAAAGGCAAAATCCTCAAATGTGGGTGTTTTTCAATGTGTCATGCCCCTTCCCGTAAAATAACAATTCAGCCTTAATTTTCGTTTTTTTTTGTTTGTTTTTGTTTTTGTTTTTTTTCTTTTTTTTTGGGGGGGGGGGTACTTGTCTTAAAATTGATAAGTAATCCTTTAAGTGATAATCATGAAACAATGCATTTTTTTTGTATGCTCGATTTGAAAAAAAAAATTGAATGTTTATAATTTTAAATATCCTTGTTGACTTTTATCAGTGTATTAAAAGTATTAAAACATTAGACAATGCTATTGTTGTAAACAAAGTGGTGTTATTTATTAGTATTCTTTACATATAATCTGTGGTGTGAGTTTGTGTACTTTCTGTCAGTTTATATTGTCAAAATGAAGTATCCGCCCATCTACTGTTTGCAGCTGTCAATCTTAGTTTTAATGCCTGAGCAAACAAAGCAAGCAAGCTGAACAAACTTTTCGTCTACATGGTTGATGAAATTAGCTCTAATTTTTAACTATACCGTGGGTAATAATGGATAGTGATGACGTATGTAATTAGATTATAAAGAAGAACGATACACCGTCACTGAGACAAATATATTCCATGGTTTGACATTAGCATATTGACACTAAAATGTATAAAGAACACATTTATGTTATTTCTTGTCGGACAATTCATAAAAGAATAATGCACATGTATATCATACAAATCCTATGGGATATCCATTATCTTACCAATTTATCTAAACATTTCTGCAGTTTAGTTTTTAAATGAAATATCTAATGATAGCTAACAGATAGAGCTACATATTTGACTGGTTTCCTAGAAATATATATTCCAATATGATTCCAATTTGATGGTTTCAAAACTCAGTAATCAGACAAAATGTATCCGTTAATATTTTGTTTAATAAGTTCTTGTCTGGAATGAGAAAGGACATTTTTTTCTTAAATGTAATGAAAGCTCCATATTTGATGCCTCAATATTCCATAATCCAATACACATTAAGTTAAGACAGTATGTCAGACAGTACTTTTATCACAAACAATATTATAAGTAAGAATAAAAGATTGACTGGGTTCTTTTTTCAGGCAGTGAAATCGGTCATTTTTCTGCATGATAAAATTAACTTGTTCTTGAGTGGTCTCCGACACTTACTTTTATCGATAAATTTTTCATTTGATGAAAAAAATGTCGGTTTGAATTGTAGTGTTTTTTTTAATAATGCTAGTGAAAGTTCCCAATATTCATCAAGTTCTTGTTAGGAGAATTCAACATTATTCTATTTTCGGGAAACCACAAGGTAGATTTCCACTTTCTGTAAACATTTCATAATTTTAAAATGCTTTTTGAAAGGATACTTGTCACTGGGTTGATTTTATTAAACAATTTGTTCATAAATAAAATCATTCATAGTGATTTATTCCAAATATTCAATTTGAATGTTTCAACTATATACAATTAAAAATGATACAATGATTCTGTTTAATTCTGTAAAATTTGTGAAAACATGAAAAAACTACAAAATGGAACCCTAGAAAACAGTAATCAACTTACAGTGAAACCTGTCTAAAACGAAACCCTCTTGGACTGAAAAATTTGTTCGGTTTTGACAGGTGTTTGGTTTACACAGGTTCAAAATATAAAGAAATTGATAGGAAAGTTCTTCACATTGTGTTTGGTTTAGACAGGTTTCCGGTTTAGTCAGGGTTCAGTTTAGACAGGTTTCACTGTATTTTTATTTTCAATGATAACAACAGGAACATTGACAGGGATGATTTTCATTCAGTATTACTAATTTCCCTTTTCTTGACGGTGACGTGACGTTCCTCTAGCCCCATCCTACGGAGTTTATGTTTCTCAACTGGTGCGATTTGCACGCGTTTTTCTACTCTTGACGACTTTAATGACGTAACTGCACTGTCACATCCAAACTTTTTAGCAAGGTTACAGATTTCAAAAATTGTTAAATACATTTTAAAAGTTTAATCGAATATATGAACATTTAATATCTAAATATAATGTCACTCGCAAACAGCTTATTACTAAGGACATTTCTCATCCTCGATTTTACGAAAAATGCCAGAAACTAATTAAAATGCAGAAAAACGGAGACGTTACTTACACTCTTTACACATTAGGGGATATCGACAGGATATTCTGCATGTGTCCGTTAAATTAGCTTTGGGATCCAATGACCTGAGGGTTTTACACGCATACTTGCCTTCACTGATACTGCCAATGTCTACTGAAAATCATGATGATTCTTTACCAAACCCATCTGGAAGTTTTGAGTTTGATTTTCCTTCCATAGTGCGACAGTATTTTACCAGCAGACTAGGCTCCTTTAGCTAGCCGGAAGTTTGGCGGCGAGCACTCCTTGACCCTATTTCAAAATTACGTTTTGTGCCTTTTCTTTTTCAGTATTGTGATCATGGAGTTAGTAGTCTAACTGTTTTGGGTTTTATTCGTATGTTTATTTTACTATAGGGAAACGGGACAGAGAAAGGAGATCTTTGGGTACCCATAAACGGGTTAAACCCTACCGCTGGCTTTTGCAAGTGTCGGTACCAAGTCCGGCTGTCCTGCGTTCCTATCGATATTTACGTTTGTCTTTTGTTTTTTATCGTGGTTTTTTTCTTGCGCAGTTTCTTTGGTACTTTGTGGTATGTGACTATGTTTTTTTGGCCATTGTAGGTTTTCCTGTTATCTTTTTATTCAATCATTCTACTCATATGTTTATTGTGCATTTTCATTTGACTCATCATTCCACTTTGTGCCAAGTGTGAATCTGTAAGATCATTATCATACTTTAGTAGAAACATAATAAGCAAATTTCGAAACAGTTTATTACAGTAATGTCTTTTTCAAGTGTCAGATACATTATTTCTACTTTGATAATGGTCTCACCAATTCGCACTTTGAACACAACGATTGTCTTTTTTATAAAGTAAGTAAAAGCAAAACTTTCAGTCTAAAACGAAAACTCCAAGGATAATGGATTTCTGTTTACATGTAGTTGTCCCTTCAATCAAAGATGAAATTGGGAGTCATTTTTGGGGTCAAGGATGTAGAATTAAAGTAGTTCGAACTGTACATGTTTTTAGAAAATAGATAAAGCCATAACCAATTCCCCTCAGTTAACACGGGGAATGACATGAGCAAATATCACACTGCAATATAACCAATTATATACAGTTTAAGACATATGCAGAAAATATCAAAGATGCCGTTCTAACTGCTGTTTATGGTCATTTCTTTAATTAATTCAATTTGGTAGAAATATGCGAATGGCCGACGTTAAATAGTACCATGAGACTAAAATTGAATTTACACAAGCTCGAGAAGTGCAAAAATGAATATAGCTTCAATCATTGTACTGGTATCCTATTTATAAATAGTAGGCTTTTATTCATTCAATTTTAAGCTAAATCAAAATAATTCTTGATAAAAAAACTGAAATGTCACTTATAATGAATGAAGTTGTTCCAATGTAATCTGTTTTATTTGTCAAAATTTATACAAGACAGGAATAATAATCACTTCATTTAGACTAAATATAATTTTTTTCTGTCATTTGAAACAACATCTATTAAATTATGCCAGATTACAAAAAAACAAACCTTCGTCAAATGCCATCTTTGACAACTCGATACTTATTAAATAATGGTATTACATAATAACTGTAAAACCTCAAATCATTACAGGAGTGAGATGATAATGAATGGGACATAGTTCATAATTACAAATTATTCCTGTAATATTACACGGTTAGGGATGGGTTGATGATGACCGATTTAAGCGAACAGTTCAATATTTCATTCGGAGAAAAGGGAAAGTAAGTGAGATTCGAACCGTCGGTCTAAACCGGATATACCAAGGAAAAAGGCAACACCGGAAAAGCAAATAAACAAAAATGTTCCAGACCATACGCGTACGGTCCCGGGACCGTATGCGTATACTCATATGGTCTGACCGTACACGTACGCCTACGGTCGGACCATATGAGTATACGTGTACAGTCTGCTACGAGCTGGACCATACGAGTATATTTAGACCGTATGAGTGCAAATAAAAAGACAGACCATTTATTCCTTATTCAGACAAAGAAGTAAGTTACAGTCAAAACTGATAGAACTATCTACCACTAAAAGTCGTCTCATTAGAATTAATAATAAACTACTAATATACATGAAATGAAATTATAAAAGCAGTGAAATAAAAAAAATATATATTTTCACATTTTCAAGGTGATACATAATATTCATTTTTATACTGAGGATTTTTGTTCGTAAACAGGGGGTATTCCTTTTTTGAACACTGTGTAATTTCCGCTTTTATATCTATTCAGCCGTCCTATCCCTTTACGAGATTTTGGGATTTGCACCCTTTTTGGGATAGTTGGGAAAAATGTTGCTGTTCCTTAGAGGTGACATTCAGAGCTTATTTTCTAGGGATTTTCAGACAAGAAGACCATATTTCATTTCAATTAGCATTACATTTGTTTTTTGCGACACTCTAGTTTTTGCAAGCATGGGCCATTCGGAAACTGCCGGTACTTGGAATACCTTTATTTTCTCTATTGATGATAATGCTGTGGATTAAAGGGATCTTCTCAAACTTGGCATAGCCAAGTTAATAATAATTATTCATATACAAAGTATATATGCTAACTAAAAATACATAACGCAGAAAAGATTGACATGTGAAAACTCCGGAGAAGAAACTTCTAACAAAATTGCTTATATCTAATTGCTTAGATGATTTCTTTTATTTATTTCATCCCTCCTTGTTAACACCAACATTCTAAATGTCTCAATATAGTTTAATTTCTTCAAGAAATTATTTCATTAAGTTAATATATTCTACGGTTCACGTATTGCTTTTCTTTTTTAAAGAAAGCAACTTGTTTTATTATTTGTTCTCAAATAAGTCCTTTCCAAAATTTTTTTCTTACATTTAAGAAAATCGTCGTTGTATCTTAAAATAAGAGCTTAATTCATCAAATGATATTGTATACGGTATATTATTTTTTCGATATATTATCCAAGAACACGCAAGACTTTGAAATAGCTAGACCGTATGCGTACGGTTGGACCATACGCGTACGGTCCGACCGTATGGGTATTTTGAAAAAATACTCGTATGGTCCGGACCCTACGCGCACGGTCCAAATACGCGTATGGTCTGGACCAAAGACATAACATGAGTACATCACAGATAAGAAAAATGAAGACAGACACACATACAAAGATGAACTCGGATCCAATAAAGGAAAACCATGGGTGTTATCAGGTGCACCGGTAGAGTAAGCATCTCCTGCTTCTTATAAGACACTCGCCGTGTAAAATCCGGTAGTAAAGTAAAAAACAACATTCTTCCACAAGTAGTGGTTTGCAGTGTAAGATGACCCGGGTAAGATAAAAAAAAAACGCGACCTCATCTTAACCGGGTAAATGACCAACCATAAAATGTTCATTTTAGTGATAAAACAGTCGTTACCATGACAAAACGTCATAATACATCTGACATCACAATGCAAAATACACTCAAATAGCGACAACGTTGTTCAGACGATATTCTGCGGAATAAATAGGAACTTATATTCAATCAAAATTAAAGATCGGGATATCTTTCACTCGTGTAAGAAATTATAAGTCTTTTCTCGTTTCGCCAGCAGTTGTGTTGAAACCATAAGAAAAAATAAAACCGATACGAATCAAGAGTTCACAGTTTAGTTTAAACTTAGTTTATTTGTAAATACAACAAATTGGATTAGACACAAGTAAAACATACTTATGAAGTCTTCTCCGGTTTACAATTATTTACAATAGTATGACATGCTAATTAAATTATTATATATTACAATATAATATTCAAGCTTTATAGAATAAAGTAAACATATTTAAAACAAAAGAAAGGTAAATGTGTGTGGTGTGTGTGTGGATAGTTTAATGTTTAAACAATGAGGAAACGTTCCGTTTTCTTAATATACTTAAAGACGCTATTCAATGCAATTTCATATTGCTCAAAAGTAAGAGTATTACTTAAGCCAAGGAGAAGATCCAAATCCATACTACAATAATCCTGTACCCAATTTAGATCATTTCTTAATACCTCCCTTGCGTCATGATACAGAGGACATTCAAGGAAATAGTGATATGCAGACTCATATGCATGGCCACATCGACACGAGGGATTTCGAATGATATTTACTTTATGGAGATCTCCATTTAAAAAAGACGCCATACATCGCAACTGGGTTAATATTATATTAAGTTTCCTAGGACCTATTGAAAAATGCTTTGGTACTGTTAACATATCATATGTACTTTTTTGATTAGTTTTGAATTTTGATTTGCTTGAACTATTTCTGATATTCAGGTCTAAATTATTCCACTGTCGAATAGTTGAGGGGAAAAAAGATTCACTAGTTAAGGATAGAATGATATCTTCACCATTCCGCAGAGGATATACAGTTGTAGACTGAATACTCGGTGGCATCAATACATTTAAATATTCTGGTGCATTATTGTTATAGATCGAATGAAATAATTGCAATTTTTTACGTTCCCTTCTAACATGTAATTTTTCCCATCCTAATTCTTTATAAACAAGATCAGATTTGGTGAAAACAGGTAAGCCAGTTATGAGACGTGCAGCTTCCAAATGCAAATTTTCTAATTTATTTGCATTTAAAATACCACAGTTGTCCCATAGTTCTGATGCATATTCAAATAACGGGCGTATATAGACTAGAAATAATTTTTCTAGATTATTTCGAGTCAGTTTGTATTTCAACTTACGTAAGACATTGAGATGTTTAGATACATTCGATACAATATTTGCAATATGCACATTCCATTTGGCGTCATTACTTAAAGTAACGCCTAAATGTTTATGTGTATTACTAAGAGGAATGGACTTTCCTTTTAAATGAAAGATAGTGTCATTGGGGATATTGGTATTGGTAAACATCATTATTTCTGTTTTGCTTGGATTAAAGCACATACGCCACTCCTTTGACCATTCATCAAGTTTTTCTAAGTCATGGCCAATAACATATTTAACTCGTTGAATATCACAATCTGAGTAACCGAACGAAGTGTCATCAGCAAATAGCCTACAAAGTGAGATAAGATTATCTGCAATATCATTAATGTATATGATAAAAAGCAAAGGACCTAAAACTGACCCTTGTGGAACCCCGGCTGATATATGACAAAGTTGAGATGACGAAGAACCAATAAGAACTCTTTGTTTCCTGGTATTTAGATAACTTTTAAACCAATTCAGTAATTGCCCATGTATCCCATATGAGTTTAATTTATGAATTAATCCTTTATGCCATATGCCATACGGCAAGAGTTCACAGATTTATGCATTCGATCTTAACATGACTAACGTTAACAATAAAGTTTGTCATTAAGACCCCAAAACAAATAGATTCATCTAATTGTTTGTGTGACAATTAAAATTAGGTCAAACGGCAATACGAAAACAACAATCGATAAAATACACATCTTCTCCGTCACTGTAATGGTCCCCACATAACCCCACAACAAAACGCTGCGTCTATACAGTAATGTAATCTCTTGCATAGTTTACTTGGTGGAATATTACTATTAAGAAGGCAGCCATTGTTGCAACAATTTCGTTTTAGTTTGGAGAATATTCTGTATATTTTGCGTCAATTTTATTAAAATGAAATTTTTTCATAAAAGAAAAAAAAATCAGATATTTTTTTTTCTTTTCGAAAACTTTTTCTTTTTTTGTCACCCCTTGGTAAAACATTCATTTAGTTGAGATACGATAAACCGGATGATAAATTCTAAATTAAAATTTACGTGCACATAAATCGCAATTAACCACAACTGAAACAAAAAGGTTCACCAGAGAAAACCAATTAAAGTGTAGTAAGTAGAGTTTGGTTTCCGAAGAGAAAGGCATGTTAACATCAGCTTTTATAAACTACTACTAAAAATACAATTACCTAGTGGTATAATATATAAATAACATATAGCTGGGAGGGGGCAGAGCAGATTGTTACCCCGAGAAAACATTGTCATCCGATACGAAGCAGAGATTGACAATGTTTTTCGAGGGGTACCCTCTTAAACCAGTTGTTTTATTCAAAGAATAGAGTTACTACAAGTCCCTTTCTTTGTTTATACCAATTAATTTATATATTTTTAATTAGAAAAAATGTCATTTGAGAGATGATATCTATTCTGACAACACATGCTTACTGATAGCTGCAAGATCAGTAACCATGTGTTGTCAGAAAAGATATGATCTCGTTAATAGGACTTTGGAATACAAATGATAAAAAATAAAAATAATAACAAAGAAAGGGACTTGTAGCAAGTCTATTCAAAGAATTAAAAATGAAAATTACTTTTAACGTTTAGCATAAAATAACGTTTAACCTAAACGCCATTAGATAGGTATGATGTGTTCAACAAACATGTCAAAGTAGCAAAGCAATTCAATTCCTCTGCAGCTAAAGATTTTTGTTATTCAATTTAAAAAGCACAGCCTAAAGAACATTAACTGCTCTGTTTATTTTAAAGCAAAACATAATAGCATCTGAATTGAAATCAGTAGTTTATATACACCTAAACATTGATTAAGTGCACGATACAAAATTTATTTTAGTTTTACGACAGACTAGTAAATTGCAGTAAATTGTTTCCTGATCGTAAGCATCACAGTTGAAACATTAGATTATGTAACATGGTATTTCTTTCAGACAAATTTGTAACACGATAAGGTTCTTACTCTATCATGGTGTCAAATTTTACGAAAGAAGTAATTGTATTGATGTAAAAATAAATTGTCCAAAACTTATATCACGTAAAGAAACAAAAATGTCTTACATAATATAAGGGTAATCAGGAAAACACATTGTATTTGGAAGCTTATCCTTGACACAAGCCATATGCTTCTTATCTGCTTGCATTTGTTGTATATTGTTTCTTCGCCGTTATTCTCCTTTTTTTTGTGGCCTATTTCAAAAGTTTTGTTTCCGAAACTGATAGCAGCAAGAAAAAATCTTGTTTTTTTTTACTTTTAGTCTGGTGATAGGGTCTGTAAGTCTCGTTCATTTTTGGAACTTCCGGGCACATAAATTGTACCCGGAAGTTGCATTTTTGGCGAAAATATATGACGTTTCAAACCAAAAATGTAGACGTCACAATCCTCCGACGTTTTTGAATTGAAATTTTATCGTGAAATCTCGGTATCACATGATGAGACTTACAAACCCTATTGCCCTTTCTGCTCATTAATCTATCCAAGGTATCAGTGTGAACTATTGCAATCACTTGACATCTGTCTTGCTATTGCTTATTTCGTTCCAGTCCGATAAAAAAGTTGTCGTTAAAACGAATACGACTCCTGATCAAGCAACTATTATTGTAATAAAACCAATACAGTTCATTACAGCAAAAACGACTTTTTCAAGAGTCGCATACATCATTTCTGCTATGATAATGATCTCACAATTTTGGCACTCGGAAGACAATGATTGCCTTTTCTGTTATTTCTGTTTAATTGTACCGGCATTCAAAGATGTAAAACAAAGTGATAGACATGTTTGGAAAATAGGTAAAGTCATAGACCATAGTCCGATTTTAACACGGTCAATCATATGAACTCATTCTGCAATATACAAATAAAATAAGAATTTTAAATGAAACAACGGTAGTAGAATACTGAAGGAAAAAAGGAGTGGTGTTAACAAAAAAGCACAGAAATAATAAAAAAACACATTCAAAACCAAGGCACCCACAGTGTGAACTCGCACGATACTGAGATTGACATTAGGTGATCCTGAAGGGTAAGCATGTCCTGCTCTGTCAACACTATAAATGAGTAAATCTAGGAAAAAGTCAAAATTGGAATAGTAAAATAGTCAAATCCATATGAAAAGTATCAAAACTGCCGTTTTAATTGCTGTGTATAGCTATTTCGTTAGGGCACATTAGTAGGAATATCTGTATAGTCAATATTTAACAATTCTATGAGTCTAAGGTTGAATTAACAACAGTTCAAATAATGCCTACTGAATATATTCTGCAGTCGTGTCATGACCGAACGACCTTAACACCAACTTTCCGTTTTTATGTGGTCTTTACATTAATTGCTTTATTGTTCTGTTCAATTTTCGCACATTGGTATCCATGTTGGTAATAGATAGAAAAAAGAAGGGAAACGGGGAATGTTTCAAAGAGACAACGAACCAAAGGGGAGTAGTAACAACTCAAAGCCACCATCAGCTCCTCAATGATCGGTAAGGAAACCCCACACCCAACGGCAGAGTAATCAAGTTCAGCGAAATAAACATTATCCTAGACTCCTATAGACATAAACTAAACTAACTAGAAAACAGAAAAGACACACAAAAGCTTGATAAATTTCCTGACTTAGGACATGCGCAAACATGCTGCGACGGGTTAAACTAGTTTTATTGGTCCCAAAGCTTCCCCCTATAGCCGATGTGATAAATCAAAAAAGCAATCGTAACAACAGTAAAATCCAGTTGGCAACAGGTCTGAGTCAATTGTGAAAAATGGAACTTAAAGAACTAAAACGGACATAAACATGAAATCACAAGAGACTACTAGCAGTTAACTGACATGCCCGCTCCAGACCCACTACCAACTGACAAATTAAGTTATGTACTCTCAGTATACAGCTTCCACCAAGATCCCATCCTGTGAGGAGTTTAGCATAATGATTTCATGCATATACCGGAATATATAACCCGTGTAGATGCAATAAAGATTTAAAAATTTAGAATGTGTTTAGTTAAAATACAAAGACCCTATCAAAAAATCAATTTTATACCAAAGAAGGCCATACGTAATGACTTGAAGACAACACCGTAATTATAACCCCAATGAATTAGATGATTTAAAGTTTTTATAAGTTTGTTGGGCGAGTTTAAGTATTTTTTACTCTTATGTAAAACATTACCGTAAAATAAGGGATGTGAAATACCAGCCTTGATAAGATGTTTACAGGTTGCATTGTATTTATGAACTAAGTCTTTATATCGATGATAAAATTTAGTTAAGGTTTTAACTAGTTTTAATAACGAAAACCCTGATGCAATAGTTTTTCAGTATAAAAAAGTGTATTATGCCCTGATGGCTATAATGAAGGACATTTGAATTAACCAAAATGCTTTGAAATTTAAGAAAAAATCGCACATTTTCAATCCAAATGCGATTTTGCATGATTAAAAAGTGCTCTCAGATTATAAATTACAAAAATACAGAAGCTGCATAAGATACAGTAAATTTTGTTATGCTGTACACGTGTTTCAAGGAGTAACCTCTCATTAGCAGCATTAGAATCAAATAATATGGAAATCCATAATTCAAAAGTAGTAAAAAGAAGAAGTACTCATTACCAAAAATATCATAACAGGAGGCCAAATCCAGTACCAAGGACATCCACCGAGTGCAATACACGGAATGAATCCTCAGTTTTTTTATGGGGTTAGAATTTTGATAATAACGGAAAGAGGAAATAAAAAAGTGAAAACCCCTTTCGTTCGGATTTTCTTTTTGTTCAACTTCAAATATGAAAGAATCTAACACGAGGGGAAGTGCGAGACACGAGAATCTCAGACATCCAAGGGTAAGATTTCCAGTCTAGTCCGAGATGATTGAAATCTTATCCGTGGATGTCTGAGATTCTCTTGAAGATCTTATGGTGGCTTTGAATTGTTATTACCCCCCTTTGTGTCGTTGTCTCTTTGACACATTCCCCGTTTCCCTTCTTTCAAATCAACGCAAAAATATCATCCCCTTTTCGTCTGTTTACAAAAGGAGTTATGTCACTTTTTGTAACGTCATAAAATTAGGGATGTATACCCTAGCGCACTATATTTTAAAAGATGATCTTTCTTTTATTTTCCTGTGAACCTTTACTTAAAATGAAATAACAATTTTATTATACGTAAATGAAATCTACTTGCTATCTCTAATGACAGACCATAATGTGCAAACACAATATTTGCCGGTAAACTGCGCGTGATTTTTTTGTCTTTCAATAGTGTAAAACAAGGATTTCTAACATGGCTGAAAAAGGAACTGTTGTGTCTCAAAAGTGAGAAATAAGTATCTTCATCGAAAAGACTAGTCTTCCGAAAACAGGGAAGTTTCCCTTTTTGTACCTGATCAAAACACTCCTTTCAGATCAATTTCTACGTTATATTATTTTCAAAACACAATTCAATGTCTTTTCTTTCAATCAAGCCCCAAAACATACTTAAGGAAACAACATTACGTAATAAACTAAATAAATAGGAACTACATTCGAGGACAACGAAAATCATTGACTTTATGGTGACTTAATACTTAATGTCCCGATTTTGTTAAACTCTGGAACTAATTCGAGGCATTTTTCACACTGGGACTGCAATCCAAAAAGTTAAGCACCGGAGAATTTTGCAAAAAGATAATTGCATTTTCAGTCTGATTTAAGATGTAATAAATTGAGCATGGAGTAGTGACCTAAAACAAGAGATGATTACCATAAAATTTATACGACTTGGGGTTCTTTGAAGCCAAGGCTTGGGTATTTCTTGGCATGTACTCTACGCATGTACTGATTGCAGGTAGGTTTCAATCATTCAATTTTTAGCTTTAACAAAACTTTTCACTAAAAAAGGTGTACTTAAAGTCGGTTTCACTTCCTTTAGATAATGGAAATCTCACGATTTCTGCTTTATTTTTACACTGATCTTTATCATATTTGTTATGTATTTCAAGAATGATCATACATAACTGAAAAACGTTGATTTCGATGTTTATGACATGCACAAAAGTCTGCAGTCATGTACATTTTCACAATTTTTTTCAAACAGGTGAAAATTTTTAAGTGTTGGATTATTCTATTTTAAGAGCGACCAAGTAACTTGATGAATTAGACGACCCGAGTTGACCTACCTAATAATAGCAAGGTGTACTCGTTCGGGGTTAACAATTGTCATCCACAAACTTTTTGTTTATAAACACCGAATAGAAATTAACAGTACATTAACAATTTATTTCAAATATTTCTTTTGGCTTTAATGCATGCATATTTCAATTACATGTTTAAGTATTTTGTTGAATTATACCATTTACTGGTATGTTTTTTTTTTTAATCAAAAGGGGGTCCAATCACATGGTAAAAACCAAAGTGAGACTTGTTTATCATCTGAAATAAAGATATACCTGCCTATATCTATTTCAGAATGGTCCAATCTAGTTTCTAATTGTGCGCGGAAAATATCATCCATTTAAAAGCATGAAGCATTTTTAAAAAGTGTTTTTTCTTTCAACATGAATGGGAAATCATCAAATTAAAAGTGGTTCCAGAGGTGTATAATATTTTTACACAACCATGCAAAATCCGGTGCCTAAATATGCAATATTTAAGTCAGCAGAATGGAATTTCCATTATCTAAAGGAAGTGAAACAGACTTTAGTTATCTGCAGTATTATGAATAGAGGTATTATAGTGTAATCTATTTTATTTGTCAGAATTGATACAAGATAGGAATAATAATCTCTTCTACTGGACTGTTAGTCCCCGAGGGTATTCACCAGTCCAGTAGTCAGTACTTCGGTGCTGACCCGAAAACTGATTTAATTTGGAACCTTACAATATCTACATTTTTGTAAATTTTGTTGAAAACTAAGGAGTATTTCCCTCATGCAAAGCTCTGTTCTTAGTTGATTTTAGATTTACATTTAGACCATCTCTATCAGTTTTGAAACATCTTTGAGCTTATGGTCTTCCAAACGTTTAGATTTTATCTGCACTGAAGAGACATAAGTTGTCGAAATGCGCATATGCAGAATTGAAATTCACAGTAACTTCGGTATTTAGTTATTCGTTAAGGCTAAATAATTTTTTACTGTCATTTGAAAATAAATCTATTACAATTATAAGAAATTAGAACACCAAAACTTTGTCAAACACCATTTTTGACGCCCCAATGCTGAGTTAAAGAGTGGTATGACGTAATAAATGTAAAACCTAATATCATTATAGAAATGATAATTCTTCTGACATGGTTCATAAATACAACTTATTCCTGAAATATTACAGAGAAAGGGATTGGTTTATGGTTGCCGATTTACGCAAACGGTGCTTTATAAAAGCGGCAGAGAACATGGAACAAGACAATACCTTTTAAAATATGACCAAACAGTGTATACGTGAAGGCATTTTTTAAAACCAGACGGGGAAGGGGTAATCTATTTGCAGACGCACTAAACCATTCAAACCATTGTCTATTGCTTTCATACTATATATCTTTATTAGGTATGATATTTCTAGACAATGAGCCAGAGACCGTCTATTGTTTTCAAACATTAAGAAAAAGTAATTATTTTGATTATTTTCATTTTCGCATGCAACTAATAGCAATCATGGACTAATATTGGACTTGACCGAGATAATATATATATAGCCGATATGTAAACAAAGCACATGTAGATTTTTTGAAATATATTTCATAGCAAGAGAGGGAATAACAAAATACCGAAGAGGGGGAATAACAAAATACCGAATGGAGGGAATAACAAAATACCGAAGAGAGGGCGAAGAGAGGGAATAACAAAATACCGAAGAGAGGGAATAACAAAATACCGAAGAGAGGGAATAACAAAATACCGAATATCTTCATTTTTCTTTTCTGTGCCGTACCCATGTTGTGTCTGATTTTTTTCCCTTTTTTGTTTCTGGTGTTGCCATTGTCCTTGGATTGTTCGCTTTTGGATTGACGGTTCGGTTCTCACTTACTTTACTACAAATTTAGTTTCTGCAATCTGCATATTGTCATTTTGAATTTTTGTCTCTTTTGTGCAGAGTAAACAATGTTGAAATAGTACAACCTAATGGGTTATCCATTATTATTTTCACCACTTAAACAATTATGCACAGTTAACAATTTTTTATCATTAATTAAGGGAGTGCGGGTGTCAGAAAATTTGTTATTAGAATGAAAAATGCGGTCTTGTGTAAATCTTTCTTCATAGAAAAATATTAGCAAAAAATTTTTAAAATCCTTGGAAGAATTTTTGATATATAAGACATCAACATTTTGGGGGGAAACGGTTCTCTCTAGAGTTTTCCTTCATTTTTCAAAAGCTGTTTATATGTCTAAAAATATGTGAAGATATAATTGGAAGTTGAATACAATTTTGCACATTGTCTATTTTATGTACTTAAAAGTGGCCTATGATCAAGAAAATATAATCCATGTACAAAAATATTTAACCCTAATTGAATGGATGAAACCTGCGGGTACCGAAAGGCTTCTGAAAACTGTAGCTCATACTCCCTTTAAGCAAAAGTCGTTGTCTCTTTGACACATTCCCCGTTTTCTTCTTTTTTTTAATTGTACAACATCATGTTGCCTGTACACAGTTTCGTTATGTATGTACCTGGATAATTTGAACTAGGATTACATAGAGGATATATTACTTGCTATAGAAAGAATTAATCCATACATACATCGATAAACGAATACAGAAGCAAAATGATAAAAAGGGAATTTAAAATAAAAAATCTTAAATCACGGTAATTCATATCCAGCCCGAATTGAGACAGTATGACAAAGTCAAATCAATGAACACAACAATGAACAAGAATGTCACAAAACTAAAGCACTAGCAGTGTTAACCCCTTCAAAAACTGAGATACATTTGTTTGTATTTAGATGCTCCGATAGGGTTAGCATGATCTGCCCCGTCACACTGCAAGTGAAAAATACGATTTTGTCACAGTCGGTGTTTGTGAGTCCGGTAGAATGATCTGTATACTCCTCTATACTAGTACTGAAGAGTTCAAAGAGTGATGCATTCGATAAAAATTCACGTGACTAACGTCAACAATTTACAAGAAATAAAGATATAAAAACTAGTGCGGGAGAGAATAAAAGACAGTTCCTTGAACAAAAAATCATCCATTTTCTTGGAACTGCTCGACCCTTTGGCATGAATATTAAGAGGCGGTCCATTTTTTAATATTATTCCTGTATTGAAATTTAATGTTTGTATAGTACAGAAAACAAATGCTTAATTCTCGTTTTTGATATTGTTCAGAATTTGGCACGATTATTAAGGTAATATTTGTGACACGCCGTTAGGTCTGCCTTAACTTCTCTCGTCATTTTAACACTCTTTTCCGTATTTCTGCCCGGAAAGGTTTCTAATCGAAGCCCATACGACCAAAATGTTACGCAATCAACTCTTCTTTCTCTTTTTTTGTCATTTTTAGATGTTTTTTTTAGATTTTTGTGTATTTTTACTTTTTAATTGTGGCCTACTTTACCATTTATTTTGTTCTTCAAGAAATAAAGTTTATATATTAGACCCCAAAAACATATAGCGTTAACTTATTGTTTACATACATATTACAGTAACGTCAAAGGAAAATAATGAAAACAATACACATCTTCTCCACCAATCCACCTAGTAAAGGTTCCACACACAACCTAACACAACGCAGTCCAACACATTACATTCTCTACAGTAATGTGAATCCTTGCATAGTTTACTTAGTGATGTCTTACTTTATAGAAGGCCAATGTTGTTGCAACAGTTTCGGCAATTTCCTTTTTTTCGTAAGTGATCCGGTTTCTTATCAGTGTTTAGGTTCGTAAATATTACGTTAAGACACCTTCTAGTATTTACCATTTTCAAAAGTAAAGGGAGAGCTTCCTATCTCTTGCGTCAACTTTTTCAAAAATAATGTTTTCATGAAAGAGTAAAAAAATCATTTATGTTTTTCAAAAACTTTTGTGTGTCAATCCATCTTGCTAAAACATACATTAAGTTAAGATATAATAATCCCGGTTGTAAATTCTACAGTTGAATTGTACAGCAAGCGCAATTAAGGTAGATAGACACTGTTGCGCTGCGCAATTCAATTGCACATTAGAAAAATAAGAGTCGGATACGGGGTAAGCTTGATTTCGGGCCGGAACAGTAATTTGACGGCTATTCCTTTGTGACGTCATAATTGAATGACGGATGTAAAACGCCATATTTCATTTGCTTTGCCGCGAATTTATCCCTTTTCCCGTTAATAATGTTTAATCCGGAAACTTTGTGAAATATCTCCGTTAAAAGCATGGTGGCATATACCTTTTTTAATTGTAACCAATAAATTACATCATAATCTATCTGTCCACAAAAATACATCAAATTCTCATGGATAAAAAGTTTATTTCTATTAAGCCTTTCCTTATTTGACCCGTGCATTCTATGTAAATTTGGGCGACAAAATGGCTAAAAATGAGCAAACTTTGATCTCAATTCTAGAAAAAGCAAACATGGTGACCCATAATTTTTATTACAGATTTCGGGTTAGTATGATTGGTTCTTCAATTGTGCCGACTTACAACAAAATCTCATGGATTTAAATATTACTGTCTATCTACCTTAACCAAAACTGAAAAAAAAATTTATAAAAAGTAACAACAGAGAAAACTAGTTACCCATTGTAAATAAACAATAAAGGAATATGGAGTAAGTATATATGAAACAAAGTCTCTACAAATACATGTTAGAGCCAAGCAAAATAACAACGCTTTTATTGTTGTTATTCATCTTGAAGTCACCATGAGGCCATCAATAATGAGCTTCGCTCATACCTCATTGTAAATTCAAGTAGGGTTTCCGAAAAGAAAGGCATCTTTAAGCTGCTATTGAAAAAACACGATTACCTTGTGGTACAGCCGGGAAGTACAGGAGGTATAAAGGGCTGATTAATCCAATTCTGAAAGTTGCTAACACTATGGTTACAAGGTTGAGTGATTTTACAGCGCAGAATAAACAAAATTGAAAGACTGCAAAGCACGTTTCAGCTGAATCGGAAACCCTATTACTAGAAATTACTTAGCTAATGAAATCAACAATCAGGTAATTTTGCTGTACAGCGCTCTTAAGGTCAATATCAACTAAGACATATAAATGTTCATGTGGACTGTTTTAAAGGGTGTGCAGTGAAAAGAAATTAAATAAAGTTTAAAATAAAAAAGATCAAAGAAGAATTTTATTAATACTAGTTTGAAATTTCGGACTCTCTTATGGTCAGGGAATAAGCAATTTATATCATAATGATCAACAAAATTATTTAAATTATTGGAAGCAGTTTTTATCGATTATGATATTTAACCTAAGTTATTATAATTTGTATGATTTTAAAACTAACAATGAAGGAATATGGAGTAAATGCAAATGAGACAAAGTCTCTACAAGCACATGATAATAATAAGCAATGGAACAACGCTTTTATTGTTGTTCTTCATCTTGAAGTCACCATGAATTATAAAACAATAGTATCCACTGCTTACATTTATATATTCTTATTCTACGGTACTAGTAATCTAATTGCATATCAAAGACATGACATCAATCGGTCATCGCCAGTTTAATGTCCTTAAGGGACCCTTTTATACCGTTGTTATTTTGAAAATACCCATCAACATTGTAGCATGAAATAACATTTAACCTTAGAGCCGCGGCATAGGTATGGTGTGTTCAAGAAACATGTCAAAGTAGCAAATCAACTTAATTCGTCTGCGGCTCGAAAAGTCTGTTATTCAATCTAAAAAGGTATAGTCTAATGACTAGACTAATTAGAACATAAATTACAGCAGAACATAATCGCAACTGAATAGAAATTTGTATATTTTATACATCTAAATAGTCTTTAA
Organism: Modiolus philippinarum; assembly: GCA_002080025.1. NCBI lineage: Eukaryota > Metazoa > Mollusca > Bivalvia > Mytilida > Modiolidae > Modiolus > Modiolus philippinarum. The sequence goes on along the minus strand of MJUU01055463.1, from coordinate 124,386 downwards.
ATGCGCGAAACATTATTTATTTTAGTTTACAACAGGCAATTAAATTGTAGTAAATTGTTTCCTAATCGTTAGCGTCACAGACGAAACATTAGGTTATGTAACATGGTATTTATTTCAGGCAAGTTTGTTACGTGATCGGGTTTTCCGTTTATCATGATTTCATATTTTGACAGAAGTAGGTGTATTGATGTAAATTTCCAAAACAAACACCACGCAAAGAAACTAAATATTTTCTTACATAATTTATTGATCAAAATAGAATCAGAAAAAACTAATCTGAAAACAATTTGTATTTAGAAAGCTAATTGGCACAAGATGGGTGCTCCTAATCTGATTACACCCACTGCGAATGGTTCCTTCGCAGTAATTCCCTTTTCTGTAACAGTTGAAAGCTATTTAAAAAATAAAAAAATTTCGAAACTGATAATAGCAAGATATAACAATTTTTTTTTCACTTTGAGTCCTGTTATTGTCCTTTTTTGCTCAGCCTTGCCACCGTACAAGTGTAAGCTATAAATTGCAATCATCTATAGCATGTTGGTCGTCCCTTTGCTAATTTCCTTCCGATTCGATAAAAGAGTGGCTGCCATCTAGATGCCATTCTAGAATCAAAGCAGTTGATAACAGTAATAATGATTTTTCAAGAATCGCATGTATTATTTCTACTGTCATGATGATTTCACTCGGCAGAATTGATTGCCTTTCACATTATATCTGTTTGAGTGTCCCTGCATTCAGAGATAAAGTGAAAGTACATCGATCTGTACATGTTTTGGAAAAAAAAAGATAAAGCCACAGACCATGTCCAAAGTTAACACGATCAATCATATGGACTCATCCCTTAAAGAAAAAATTATAAAAACTGCCGTTCTAATTGGTGTGTATGGTAATTTCTTTAGGGCACCTTAGTAGAAACATCTGTATGGTCAATATTCAACACTTGTATGGGTGTAATGTTGAATAAACAACATTTTGGATAATGCCCACAGGATACATTCTGCAATCAGTCTACAAATGTGCTGACTGAATGTAAAAGTAGGATCCATTAATTCAGTTTTTAGTTTTAACAAATCCTTCTCAAAAATAATAAGGTAACTCAGTTATCTGCAATATCATGAGTATTTGTCAAAATTGATACACGATAGGAATAATAGTCTCTTCATTAAGACTAAATATAAATATATAGGAATAATAGTCTCTTCATTAAGACTAAATATATATTTTTTGTCATTTGCAGCTACATCTATTATAATTATATCAAATTTGAAACCCAAATTTTTGTCAAACGCCATCTTTGACAAGTCAATACTTTGTCAAAGAGTGGTATAACGTAATAAATGTAAAACATTATACCATTATAAAAGTAAAATGATAATTCTTCTGACATTGTTCACAAATACAATTATTCCTGCAATTTCACACAGAAAGGGATAAGTGGACGCTTGTCGATTTACGCAAGCACAATATATCAGCTGGAGAGAATGTGGAACAAGACAATCTCTTTCAGAATATGAACAAACAGTCTAAAAAAAGCATTAATGCAGTATTGATTTGATATTTGGTCTTAAGCTTCGATATAATGAGTTGTACCGTGTCTCCACTTTTCAAGTCTGTTACCCATTTACTTCCTGTTTGTCCATTACTATATAGCGGAGGAATCCGTATCCCATGGACACATTTTCTTTTATTCTTTAAGTTATAATTTGTATTAATAATAAAACCCATGTATCCAATGTATATATTTATATTTTCTTGCATGAATAATACTAGAATTCATAGGTATATCTAATACATGACATTCATCGGCAATCGACAGTTTAGGGCCCTCAAGGGGATTATATTACTGTTTTGTGATTGAGCACACGATCAAGAGTGACGAAAATAACCTTACACATTTTTGCATAATACAACGTTTTACTTTATCGCTGTGGTAAGGGTATGGTGTGTTAAAATGTATGATACATGTCATAGTGACGAAGCAATTCAATTCCACTCTAGCACGAGTTTTGTTATTTTATCTGAAAAAGCATAGTCTAAAGACTAGAATTATTAAAACTGCTCTGTAAATCGAAAGGAAAGCAGAGAAATCATCAGAATAGAGTTCAGTAGATTTTATACACCAAAGTACTGATTAAGTGCACGAAACAACATTTATTTTTAGTTTTACGACAAACCAGTAAATTTAAGTTAATTGTTAAAAAAACTTTCCTGATCGTAAGCGTTACAGAGGAAACATTAGGTTATGTAACATGGTATTCATTGCAGACAAATTTGTAACGCAATCAGGTTTTTAGTCTGTCATGGTGTCGTATTTTACGAAAAATCTAAGTGTACTGATGGAAAAATAAAATGTCGAAAACATATCTCAAGCAAAGAAACTAAAAATTTTCTGGCATAATATACATAATATATCGGTTAATAGAATCAGAAAAACACAATGTACATGTATTTGGAAGCTAATCCTATTCACAAGACATATGGTCCTTATATGCTTGCATACACTGTTAATGGTTCCTTTGCCGTTATTCTCTTTTCTCTAACAGTTGTAGCCTATTTCAAAATTATGTTTTCGAAAAATGATATCAGCAAGATATAACCATCTTTTTAGCTCGCTTAGACGAATGTCCGGAGAGCTTTTGTCATATCCCCGCCGTTTGCGTCATGGGCGTCAGCAAAATCCAACCCTGCTTGTTGAAGGGAGACCTAAAAGAAAAATTATTGATAATTGGTATGAAACATCCTTGTGATGAGAGCTTTCTTGTGGTGCCATTCTTGAAGACATTTTGACATTGACCTGTGCTTAAGGCAAATAAAAAAATATCATAACCTACAAAAGGTACGCTCTTTAAGTGGAAAGGTGTTTATATTTTGTATATAAATTCCTAATGGTGAGAGCTTTGTACCATATCTTTGGAGTTTGGCACTGATCTTTCTTTGACGACAATATTTAAAAAACTTTAACCTTGTTTATAATTAAGTTGTTTAGTAGTAGGGTATTCATATTTGGTAGATAGATAAAGGCTTAAGATGAATGTTTTCTGATGGTACTATATTTTAAGACATTTTGACCTTACCCTGAGGCAATTTTTCAAAGGCTTTAATCTTGATTTGAGAAGTTATTTGTTTAGTGATGGGTTGTTTGTATTCGATCGCCCCGAGTGAAAAAAAAATTATAAATAAAAAGAAGAAAAATTGAACCCTCCCTCTAGAGGCTACTTACTAATAGTATTGAGCTCCTGGCATGTGACCTCCTTATATCACGTTAAATAGTTTTTGAAACATAACATTTATGAGAATTTACGAATTTTCAAATTGATCGTGCTTTTAGGTTACTCTTATCTACAGCGAACTATAGTGTTTTCAGACAACTCTTGCTTTCTTTCACTTTCGGCCTATTTTTTTTTTATTTAAAATGTTAATTTGTTTTTGCCACAATGAAATTAATCGTCTTAATTGCATCGATGGGTACATACGATTTATTAAATGCTAATACCATATTTTAATAAAGGAATTGTTCAGTTCAAATTAACAGGGCGTTTCAATGTTTAATATTTCGTATTATAAAGAACAAACGTGTTTTGAAGAACCACACTGAGTCAAACAAGACGTACAAGGAGAATAGCGTAATCAAGATGTTGGAAATTCTAATAGACAATATTTCTGTCGAATTTGGTGGCCGCGTTTTCAACAGACAATCGAAATTCAAATTGGAACTAACTACGCGTCACTTTTTCTTTTCTCAAATGAGGCCAAGTTTTCAATGTTGCCATTGTCCATAGAATATTCGTTCTTTTGACTGACGGTTCGGTTCACACTTATTTAACAAGGGTTAACCAAAAAAAAAAAATTCCATGCTTTAACTCAGCTTCCGCTACATAGATGACGTACTTTCTCTTAATGATCCAAAATTCAAGGAATATTTACACCAGATCTATCCCATTGAGCTTGAAATTAATGAGACTACTGATACAGCTACTTCAGCTTCGTACTTAATTCTTCTGATATACATTGACTAAGATGGGCATTTGAAATCTAAGCTATATATGGCAAACGTAATGTTTTCAACTTCCCAATTGTGAACTTTCCCTTTCTGGGCAGTAATATACCTACCTTTCCAGCCTATGGAGTGTACATTTCACAGTTACTGTCGAGTATGTAGTTTATACAGCGAGAGCAAAAACAATGTCCCTAAAGCTGCTTAGTCAGGGATTTGTTCAGCTTCTTTTACTTTCAACCATTCAGAAATTCTATGCCCGTCACCATGACATCATTTACAGATATGACGTGTTTGTGTCCCAAAATGAAAACGGACATTTTCAGCCAGATTTCACGTCTTCACGGATTTTACATAACAAGTTTGACTCAACCCTAGATTGAATGATAGTGTCTCTAACGGAACAGGACATGCTTACCCTTCCGGAGCACCTCCTGTTACTCCAGGTTTTCATGGGAGTTCACACTATAAGTGTCTTAGTTCTTAATGTCTTCTTTCTATTTCCGTGCATTGTGCTTGTCTCGCGTCCCAGTTTTGTCTTTATTTCTCCCTGTTGCCATTTTTGCCATGTCTTTGGACTTCGATTTTTGTGATCATCTCTTCCCTTGTTCCTTCGGCATTCTACTGCCATTTTTTTTATAGAACACAAATGCTTTATATATTCAAAACAGAATTCAGTTGCAACTCAATAGAAATCAGTATATTTTTTATAAGTAGTCTTTAAATGCATGGAAAACATATATTTATCTTACAACAGACAAGTAAATTGTAGTGATAAGTGTCACGAATGCAACATTTTAGGTTTTGTTAAATGAATGAGAATCGAACTGTCAGTCTAAAACAAAAAAATCAAGGACAATATCAACATCGGAAAAGACAAAGATACACATAAATAACATGAGTACTGTACAGAAAAAAATGAAGACACACAGACCTACAAAACGAACACGAACCCAATAAAAAACCATGGGTGAGACCTTGGGCACCGGTAGAGCAAGCACAACCCGCCTTTCAGAAGACCCAAGCTGTATTGGACATGTCAAATCCGGTAGTAAGGATAAATTCGATAGAGGAAACAGCAATCTATAGCTTCAACAAAAATAAACAAAAAACAAATTTGTAACAAGATCAAAATCTGCCTTTATAGTGGTGTTTCTGAAACAATTTTTTTCCTGTTATTAATTTATGTAAATACAAAATATCAATCTCATATAGATGTATAAATATTTTTTGTAATCGTCAAAACAAAGCCTACCTTGAGTACAAAATCAGACACTCTTTATCTCATATTCTAAAACTTGCATATCTAAACTTAAGAAATTTCTATTCAAGCCCAAGGAGTATCTCCTTCTTGCCTATCTGTGTCCATAGCTGGTTTTAACTTTCCTTTTTAAATACTACTGGTAAATTGTTCTCTGCCAGCTTTTTCACAAGTCTCTGTTTATGGATTTCCAAATGTTTTGATTTTATTTGCACTGAATAGACATAAGTTTTCGAAATGCGCATATGCAGAAACAAAATTCACAGTAACTTCAGTATTCGTTATTCAGTGACAGTTACGATCTATTTCTAAAATTCGTTTACTTCATAAAACAAACATACGAAAGCATGGAGGGGACATGTGAATTTTTTTCTATCTCGTGGCCACGACATAGTAAGTCGTGGCCACGACATAGCTACCTCGTGTCCGTATGTCGTGAGAACAAGATAATGTCTCGTGGCACGAGATAAGAAAAACATTTCACTTGTCCCCTTCATGCTTCTGTGCAAACATTATGAAACAATCTTTACTGTTTGTCGAGCAATTGCTATATTTTGATATATCTATACATTTCACTGCACTGAAGAGACATAAAATGGCGAAATGCGCATATGCAGGAAATAAATTCATAGTAACTTCGGTATATAGTTATTTCAATGACACATTCAGAGGGGCGAATAGGATTTTGTACCATCTTTTTTGAAAATTTTGAATTTCATACTGTTTAAGGCAAAAACGACAAAAACGTAAAAACAAATTTGGAACAGTCTTCGGAACCCCCCTTTCAGTTGTTGTATTTGTCGGTGCTACCAGTAAATTGCTTAATTAGAATTAAATTCCCAGTCTGAATGGTAATGATAAAGATGAAATGACTTTATTTTCATGTTAATATTTTGATATATGAAAAATGTTACAGTGTTGTATAAGTTCACATTAACTGCAGCGGAGTATTTTGGGTTTTTTTGTGTAATCAAACAGACTAATTAGAATACAAATGCTCGCTATATATTCTAATATTGGAATTATTCGATTTCTCATTATTTTATACACCTAAATGACCTTTAGATGCATGAGAAACATTTATTTTAGCTAACGATAGACAAATAAATTGTAGTGAGAATGTTTCCTAATTATAAGCATCACAGATTAAACATAATTAGGTTATATAACTTAGTAATTTTCAAACAAAGATTGCAACAAGATCGAATTCATCCCTTATTATCTTTTACTAGTCTATTTAATATATCATTCAATGGGAGCAAAATAGTTTCATCGAAACAAAATTAGTAAAACAAGAGTAAAAATATTGAAAAGCTGAACTTAAACATGATGAGGTACTACTTATCTTTTTGACAACCAAATTTACCGCCAAGAACCACGACATAAAGAGTTTGTCTCAAGTACAAAAACTCCAAGTCCACATTTACTCACTTAGATCATGACGAAACTCGTTCGACATAACATGGTACCCAATTGTATAGCACAACAACATAATCCCAAGGGGTTAAGATTATTATTTGCAAAGTCACCTGACAGGCTTGTAGCAACAGGAATACATAACTAGTTGTTTGAACCTAATCAACATTACCAGGAGTCTTCTATTATGACAGAGCTCTTAAATTAAAGGAGTCTGAGTTAATTTGCAATTAATTTGAATCCATGTTTGCGAAAAAGATCATTTATTCAGAAAAGCATAAAAATCATAGTCATAAATGACTTATACAAACAATATGCAAAACACAATTACTGAATAAATGACAATAAATTGCAAAGGTGGAGGATAAAAACCGCCACGAGCCCCTTTCATTGAATTGGAATGAGATGTATTGGGGAGACCGCAACCGTAAGACTCCTTTGGGAGAAAACAGAGATTCAAACATAAGCGTTTCAATAAAAAAAACCAAAATCATCCACACTAAACAGAACACAAAATATAACAAACACAGAAAAAATCGTAGAGCAAGCCATCTTGACCTCTACCCAAAAATATTAAGCAAAATTGATCAAATTAAACAATTAACTACATAGATCAAGCCCTGTTGACCTCTATGAGATATGTTATGTATGGACTGAATATATTTAACCATTAGATCAAGTAGAGCAAGCCATGTGACCTCCACCATAAACATTTAAAAACAATGAAAAAAATTATATATATATACACATACGAATAACATGACAATAAATATTTCATGAATTAATAATTATATAAATGTAGAGCAAGCCATATTGACCTCTACATGATTTGAAACAATTACATGTAATGTAGGGTACGCAAAGTGGCAGGAAAAAATACATAGTAAGAGTATGATATATATACCCTTTAAAATGTGATGTACAATTATGATCACTGTATGGTCAGAGCAAGACATGTTGACCTCTGCCAATAATATAAAACAAAAACAAAAATTTCATAAAAATTCTAGTAAAGACAGCAAGCCCTGTTGACCTCTATTCAAACATTTTGCATTCTTATGTAATTCCTAACTGCGTTAGACTTCCACCTCCCCATTTGCTGAATGACTGAAAGGGATGTACCTTGGGCTGCTGCGTTGGTAGCTGCCCCTATTCTGAAACTGTGCCCTTTGTAAACATCAGGATTGAAACCAATAAAAGTTAGGAGGCTTTTCAGAGATTATGAGAAATATGAATAACCGACAGGTGTACCACATATGAATTGAAACAGGGGACCAGATTTATGCTTTGCAAGTTTTAAATAATTTAACATAGCTTGAACAGGGCAGAGCATATTATTCGAATTTCTATCAATGGAAATAGTTTTAGGTTGCAAGTCACTATGTTTATAATGCTTTATGATGACTGTCATGTTTTTTACAACATTGTTTATACATTCAAAAGTAATATCACCAAATTGCAAAACTTTACCATTATCGTTTTCATTTTTAACAGCCATTTCCCCTATTCTAAGGAAGCAGTAAAAGGCCAGTGACATCATAGCTTTGAGTAACGTTTGATTAAAATGATTGTCAACCACAGTTGGTGTTGCCTTTAACAGTTTTGACAAAATTTCTTTTGTATGTGCAATCTTGTGTCACGTGTTCTTTTCAAGTTCTGAGTTCCCTTAATGATTTTTCTTATCAAAAATGAATCTGTAGGGTCATGTAAGGAATTCAGCTTATGAGCATAGCTTATGGCTGATATATAGGACGCAATTGTGGATGGTTGATAATTGTTCAAAAACAGAAATGAAATGAAATGAGCAATAGTCATATTAGTCGCTGGAAATGACCGTGAATCGGGACAGTGTTCTTTACAGAATTTTTCATACACTTTAAGCATCCGGTTGTAAGAAGTTCTTGTGGAAGGTGCAAGTGATGATTGTAATAATTGTCGTGCTACAAGGCCAAGAGATGTGGTGTCACTAAAACTGGATGTGGGTTAAGCCAAGGAGCTATTTGGAGAGCTTCCTGAAAAAAAAAACGAGACAACAAATCACAGACCACATTTGTTTTTCCAGGTAAATGTTTAGCTCTGAAATAAATATTAAAACGCAATGATGCTAACACAAGTCTACGGACCAATTTCATCAGATTTTTGTCCTTGGAAGACGTTTTGTTTATTATCTCAACTACCGCCTGATTATCGCACATAAACAGGACTTTGTGATTAGACAGATTTTGGCCCCAAATTTCAATAGCTAAAACAATAGGAAATAATTCTTTGATTGTTATGTGAAGGTCCTTCATATCCGGAGGCCACACCCCAGAAAACCACCTACTACCAAAAACAGCTGCATAACCCCCGTGAACTCCAGCGGAATCAGAATACAATTCGAGTGTCTCGGATGATATCCAATTCTGAAACAAGAAACAAGATTTGCCATTGAAATTTTCGACAAAATCGTGCCAAGCTTTCAGATCTGCTCTGGCTTCTGAATTGAGGGTGATTCTAAATGATGGGCATGTATGATTTAATCAATCTACGTAAGAATGCTCTTCCAGGTATAACGACACCACAGGCAAAATTCAACAAATCCAGTGAAGATTGCAATTCTCTTACAGTAACCTTCCTTTTGACTTTAAATTCTTTCAACAAATTCAGAATTTTGTCTATTTTGTCTTGGGGCAAACAGGCTACCATAGATGTGGAATCGATTTTAATACCATAAATAACAATACAAGAAGTGGGAGATTGAGTTTTGTCAGCTTTAATGGGGACACCTAGGGTTTCTGCTGCTAATGTTAAAAATGTGTTTAATGCTATTGAACACTCATTTGTGTGTGCCCTTCCAACAAAGAAAAAATCATCCAGCAAATGTGAAATGCCCTCAATATTAAATTTTGTGTTCATAATCAAATGTAAGGCAGTTGAAAAACTTTCAGAAAGATGCCCCGAAAGGTAAAACTGCATCGTGGTAAAATTGATTATCCCACTGAAAACCAATCAGATGGTACTCAGAGGGATGGATAGGGATAAGACGAAATGCGTCTTGAATGTCTGATTTAGCCATGAGACAATTATAACCTCGTTCCTGCACTAAACTGATTACAGTTTCAATATTTTGATAAGATACAGATGTAAATTCTGATGGTGTCCATGAGTTTACGGAATCCCCCTTCGGGAAAGATAAATTATGAATTAAACGAAAGCAGCTACCCTTTTTTTGGCACTACCCCCAATGGGGAGCATATAAAGTTATCAAACGGTGGCACTTTAAATGGACCTCTTACTCTGTTTTTTAATAATCCATTGTTTATGTTTTGAGTTACCACCTCAGGGTTTTGTAACGCACTTTTATGGTTTTTAGGATAATTTGATGTCCTCCTTACTATTGATGAGTTAATCCTAAAGCCAAATTTAAAACCTTGAATCAATTTGGATTTTAAAGTGGCGTCGTACCCATGCAACGCATTAAATAGTTTATTTACTTTTACTGGTGTTGGAAGTTTTGTTGTTACTAAGCCAATTTTTACAAGTATTTGTGGCGTGCTGTTTTCCACACTGGATACATTCATGTTTAAGTCTACAATTTTTGATGTTTGAACACCCTCCTGTCCTGCAGTAGGCCCATCAGTAACCAGGTGGGAATGGACTGCTTCGTTGCTGCACCTGCCTTGGAAAGGGAGAATTTCCAAACTGCCTATTATTTCTAATGTGAGCAGCGCCGTTAGATTGGTTGTTATTTAGAGATATGTTTTCATAAAATGCAGTCCTCCACAAATCATCGTTGACGACTGCCCAATCAAACTTTATGACCTTGCGTACCCTACGAAAAAGTTTCATCATATGACCTTGCCATATGAAACCCGAATTGTTTAGACATTGCCCTAATATTGTAAGCATACTTAATTTAACCTAAAATAGCTTCAGGAAATTTAACATAATACAATGACATATAAATATCAAATGCACAGTCCATTGATGTATTGAAAATAACTGTTTTGGTTTGGAATTGGTTGAAATTTCGACTGCTTTTGTCCGAAATAGTACATCATCGTCATCTTCTTCATTGAAATTGGATGAAAGGGTAGCCAAATCGATGTAATTGTCTGTCCAAATATCCTTCCTAACTTTTTCACTAACATTAAACCCTAAAGGCAGAGTTTTTTTCAGCATGTAAGTGGCTGTATTTGTAAATTCAGAATTGTGATTACCTAGTCCTAAAGATGATATCTCTGAAGCATTTACTGATGTTGTGATGTCCGGGAAGCAATTCGGATCCGATATCACTGGTGGAACTAAACATGGTTGCTGGATTTGGGTTTGCGATTGTCCAAATGGTGACTGCAGTTGTCCATTCACAAGATTACACGATGTGACGTTTAATGAAAGATTATGTTGTACGGGGTTGCCATCGGAACTACAAATTTGAAGTCTAGCATCCTTAAGCTGTGAAATCAGGGATGCTGCAATTTGACTTGCAGTTGGTTGTGTTACTGCAATTTGATTGTCAGTTGCTAGCTGTGTCACTGGTATTAGATTGTCAGTTGCCCGTGTCACCGATATTGGATTGTCAGTTGCCTGTAGAATGGGGTTTTCGGCCGTCACAGCTGCTGCATGGCTAGTTGTTGACTGTGGCATAGAATTTTCAGTTACCCTAATTTGTAAATTAGCCTGATTGTTTGCGTGAGTACGTTTCTGGCGCCTGGGAGCTGGATTTCTATTTTGCATCTCCAGTTGATCCCTGTCAGTTATCGGTAGATGCTGCTCTTCTTCGTACTCTTGCTCTTTGTTTAGGCATCTTTAATATAAACAAAACAAAATTCAATGATATATGCGGATACTGGTAGTGCTTAACGTATTTGATAATCAAATGTTGTTCCCATCAACTCTAGGAAAAATGTGGAACAACCACCAAGAGTGAGGGTTCAACACAGGTTGCATAATATATGCAAAACCAACCATGGTTTGCATTATATGAATAATGTATAACCTGTGATAAGTGCCACAACCAACCATTAGTACAGTAGCATAATTGAAAAACTGCTACAACCAACCATATTGAATAACTAAAACTGAAAGTACATGTACTGCAATATAAAATGTTGCATGTTTTGTTTTTGATGAAAGCAACCATAAAAAATGTACGTAAATAATAAATAAAATGCAGATACATGTATAAATATATCTATGTATAGTGTGCTTTGAATGTTATAAATGCTAGCACAATAATTCGACCATTGATCAGAATAAATATGTTGCAAGATATAATATGTACAAGAATGATGATAAGTGTCTCAATTTGTATGAAATTCAAGTAAAATGACTGATAGTACATTGTTACCGATCGTGGTATCTTCCCGTCTACATGCCAATAATTTTGGTAATACTCTGCCGATAGCCCTTTAAAAATTGACCCTGTTTAAGATAGAAAAGATGAAAAAACGCACCCTGTTTAAGACAGAAAAGGTAAAAAACATACCCTGTTGAAGACTATAATCATTTCTAAAATCAACTTCCTGCTGAAGAAAATATCCATTGGAGTTTCTTTGGACATTTTATATCTTATTTTGCTTGAACACTATATTTAAATGATGTTTTACGTAGTAAATATACTGAAAACTACCTCCCAGATGGTCATGTGGAAATATTGACCCTGTTCAAGACAACACTAGTACAAAAGATACCCTGTTTAAGACAAACTGAGTGCAAAAACATGACTCATTCCTTCGGCACACTCATACTATCAAAATAATAGCAAGTAGCCCCCCCGGGGGGGTCTCTTCGATATACTACTGAATTGCTTAATTTCACGGAACAATAGATTATGTGATTACTATGCAAGATATAGTAGTGTAGATATTAATAATAGATTTACAATCGTTTTAAGCTGCCGACTGCTGCACGGACACTTCTTGCATAAATATGCATACCTACGTTATTTAAATGTATCATGTCAGACTTCTTCAATAATGATTTAGTGTCTTGCCACATGCCACGATGTTTCCAAAAGGTGATATTATTACGATCCCGTGCTGTTTATTGATTTTGTGTACTTTCTCGTTGTAATCTTTACCTGACCTTTCGGAGTACCTCGGGATCAACTGACCTATGACACGTGACCTACATTGTAACCTGTAATGATGTAATTGGCAAACGACAATATGTCTCTTGCTAATTTCTCGGGTTTACTCTCCTGCGAGAGATCATTACCGCCAATCTGCATAAAAACAGTATTTGGGTTGAATGCGTGTAAAATATTCATAAATTCGCCGCTCTGAATGCATTTTGGTTGGGCGTAAAGTACCTCCCCGCAAACCAGCAAATCCAACTTGAATTTCTGTGCCGTCAAACCCCAAATTATACCAACAAAGCCTGCGTTTTTGAAATGCAAAAGACTCTAATCTATGAATAAATGAATGCCCAATAATTAACACCCTGCGGACCATAATGCTGAACAGAGATTTGTTGGCGCTGAAATGTATTAATTACGCAATGATTAGACAAGTAAAAAGATGTTATAGATGGCCTATACCTTCTGGGTAGAATCTGTACGTTCCTTTAAGGTAATATTCCAACTTCTGCTGTACTTTCCTTTAAGGTAAAGAATCCAACTTATATTTTTGTACCAGCCTTATAAAAAGATTTTCACAAATTTCCTAACATTCGTCAGCATCCAGAAAAATTCTAAAGTGTTGAAACACGCACGCACGTGTGAGGTCCAGCTAGTGCGCTCACGCCACTGATTGGTCAATAAAAATACTTTGACCAATGACTAACAGCCTTTGAGCTGATCACGCAATGGTAAGCCCAACCTCGACAGCATGAAACCAGAACTAAAGGAAATTTTCCATTCTCAGTTTACACTGCAGATAAAGTATTACATAACCACTGACTGATAAATAATGTTATGAAATTTGCTGCCAAAAATATTTTTATTACCAATAAAATTTATTTTATCTACTTCGATTATTACGTCATCCATACTCCTTTTTCAGTAACATTTATTGTATAACTAATTGACCGTCGTGAATATCAATAAAAATGTCACGAATGCCAAACAGCGCAGAAGGATTAAACGAGTTGCGGAATTTTGTTCCGCAACGAGTTTAATCCACTGCATTGATCGACACAAGGGACATTTTTATTGATATTCATGATGGTAGATTAGTTATGCTTTTTATTATATAGATTTTCTACCCCAAAAAAACCGAGATTTTAAATGCAGATAATTTTTTTTTCATTTCAATACGCAAGTTGTTCACTTGACGACGATAATGAAGAGATATTGTGACGTCGCTTCATTAAGACGTCATCCGGTGACTAGAAATCCTTTATTTTCACAGGTGACAATGTGATATTTATTTAACTTAGAAAACTCGATAAATCATCGCTATCTATATAATAAATGCGATTTATTTTCTAAAATTTGGTTTTTTTAATTAATAACAACACTATAAACAATCTTTATCTTTATATTGCTATAATTTGATAAATCTATACTGTTTCATGAAATATCTAGAAAGACATGCAGGATTTGAAGCCATAAAAGCGCCGAAAATCATTAAATTCAGCCAATCGTAACATAATAAAACTGAAGTTAATAAAATTGTGTTCTCCAAAATAAAATATATAATGTACATATCGTCTGTATACCGATGTTATTTGTTAAAGAGAAAAAAAAAGGAAATTGGAACCATTTTAGGAAAAATTGAAATTATCAGTAGAATCAACATGAAGATTACAAAAAGGTAAAACAAGTTTGGATTTCCTCGGAACCCCCTTTTCAGATGCTTTTATGTCGGTGCTATTAGTAGCAAATTGTGAAACTAGACCAATTCCAAGTCTGGATTTTATTGATAAAGATAGTATGACTTCATTTTTTGATATATGAAATGTGTTACAGTGTTGTATAAGTGCACATTTACAAAAGGAGACTATTTTGTTTTTTCATGTGAAAAAGAAGAGAATAATCAGAATACAAATGCTCTCTATTTATTCTAAAATTGCAATTAATCGATTTCTTTTTATTGTATACACCTTAATAGTCTTTCAATGCATGACACACCATTTATTTAAGTTTACGACAAACAAATAAATTATAGTAAATGTTTCCAAACTGTAAGACTCGCAGATGAATCATTATTACGTTTTGTAACAAGGTATCAACATTAGAATTATTTTCAAACAAAGTAATTCTGCCTCTATCATGGCATTCTCTTTTCTATAAACGGTTTTATTGATGCAAATATTAAAAATCTACTCAAATATGATGCAATCGCAGCACATTATTTCCATCAAAAACTTAGTGAAAATATTTAGAAAGCCTAACTTGCGTTCACGACAAGAAACTCTTAATCTCCGTTTATTTTGATAGTTACTTCACCCTTACTCCATTTAAGGTAGATAGACACTAATATTTACATCCATGAGATTTTTCTATAAATTGGCACAATTGAAGACCTAATCCTTTACTCCTGAAATCCGAAATACAAAGTATGAGTAACCATGCTTGTTTTTCCTAGAATCCAGGTCAAAGTTTGTGTATTTTGGCCAATTTTACAACTTAATTTACATAGAATGCACGGGGAATACATGGAAAGGCAATCTTAACAGAAATTAACCTTTTATCCCTGAGAATTTTTTGAACTTTTGTTCAAAGATAGTTTATAATATCAACTACGGGAAAAGGCGAAAAAAATCAATAGGTCACCATGCTTTTAACGGAGATATTTTAAAAAGTTACCGTAATGAATACTAGGAAAGGGGAGTTAATTTGCGGAAAAGTGGCCGAAATATGACGCTTCACATTAGTCAATCAATAATGACGTCACAGAGAAAAATCTGTCAAATGACAGTTCAGACTGAAAAATTAAACCAAATCCGTATTTGACTCTATTTTTTCAAATGCGCGTTTGAGTTGCGCATCGCAACAGTGTCTATTTACCTTAAAGAAGGCTTAAACGTAAAACAATTTTTTCGGTCTCGTATTAATTTTTCTAATATGCTGTATTTGTCGATGCTTATAAGCAATTTGTTTGACTTTCAGTGGCTTTTTGTGCTTGGTGCTATTGAAAGGGCTGTTCCATTAGAAAGTCAAATTGTGCTCATTTTTAAGATCTTTTACGATTATACCAAGTAAAAATTTAGATACATGGTATCAAATTGTTATCTTCAAAAGAACCAAACATTCCTTTTTTAGATGTGTTGAAAAAGCTTTTGGTATTCATCGTTGCTAAGGTAGTGCCATGACGCAACATATTGCCGTAGAGTGATTTGAAAAAAATGCTTTATTATAAATAATAATATGACCATGCGATAAAAGTGCATGGTGAAAAGTTACAATCAATGAACGATGAGTTAAGTGAGCTAGTACAAATTATACAGACTTTCTCATAATTTTCTTCATGACCGCTTAATCAATTAATAGACACTGTTGCGCTGCGCAATTCCATCGCGCATAAGAAATATAAGTCGGATAAGGGGTTGGCTTTATTTTCGGGCCAGAACAGTAATGTTACGGCTTTTCCTTTGTGACGTCATAATTGAATGACAGATGTGAAACGTCATTTTTCGTTTACTTTGACGCGAATTAACTCCCTTTTCCCGTAAATAATGTTTAATCTGGAAGCTTTGTATAATAACTCCGTTAAAAGCATGGTGACATATTCATTTTTTAATTGTAATCAATAAATTACATCATAAACTATCTGCTCACAAAAATACAATTAATTTTCATGGATAAAAGTCCATTTCTATTGAGCTAAAAATTGCCTTTCCATATTTTCCCCGTGCATTCTATGTAAATTTGGGTGAAAAAAAAATGGCAAAAATGAGCAAAAAAATTTGTTTTCTTGCATTTTAACTATTTTTTTGAAATTGTGGATTTCCTATGGTGGGGTCTAGTGCTGCTGATGAGGAATTTATTTCCGAAATGGCCATACAGCTCATCAATATTTATTGCAGTTGACGTTAACATATATGTTATGGTCAAATATTCAGTTACTCCAATATATTATATACCAATTATTCTTGATTAAAAAGTCATACCATCAAAGCCAACAAAACAACTTGGTCAAGAAGTTGTCATCAAATTAATATTTGTTTATAAGGCTAAATTCAAGGTAAAATGTTATTCAGAATTTGATTGCATTACGACAAGATTGTGTAACTACATACATGGTAAGTTAAACGCCGAGCAATCAGAGCAAAGTTAAGAATCCTATTGATAAAGTCTCCATTTTAACGCGAAAATCATTAAAAATAAAGTGAACAGTGTTATTCAGTGTCAGAGGTAATTTGGTAAAATGGTTTGCGGAGGCCATTGCCTATAAATATTCAATATTTGCCAATTATTTATGATCTAATAAAAATTTATGATCAAAATACCTTCCATGTTAAATCACAAATTTTTTTTGCGACCATGGTAACGGAAATTATCCCAAAACATTTCAAATTTCTTTATTGGAATAATCTCTGGCATTACAGCCTCCGGAAATAGATATATTCAGGGTAATAGATGTCCAAAATTTACTTTTCAGCAAATACACACAACAATTGCAATAGCAACGATGTATATAAATATCTTTTTTTTAATCAAAAACAAATTTTCCAGATTAACATGGTCAAGTGTAACATATTTCAGGGATTTTTTTACCATTCGTGCCACAGATTGAGTATTAATATATAAAACAAGGGCAGTAGAATACCGAAGGAACAAAGGAGTGAAATTTACATAAATCGAAGTCCAAAGACACGACCAAAACGAGAACACGGAAAACAATGACGTTAGACACAAAAACAATGACGTAAAATGCGGAACAGTTTTGGGCCTTTCAAATTTTTGCAGCAGAGTATTTTTGTTTTCGGGCTAAAAAATCAATATTGAGCACAAGATAAGCTTCTCATGCTTTATTTTGTTTATTTTTGTTCTATGACAGTTTTTTCTAAAATTTTAAAAATGTATACCAGCAAGATATAACCAACTTTTAACTATTGCCGTTGGTGCAGTTTTGTTTTCATAGAAACAGAAATGATTACTGTAAGTTATTTGCGTTGGATTGAACTGAACTGCGTTTCATTTTGATATAAAATTTTATTTGAAATATATTATACTGTGAATTAAACCAATTCAAATTTATTGCAGCTATGCAGTTCACAAAGCCCAGAGAAATGAAAAAGCTAATAAGTTTTTATATAAAAAAAAACAAACAAAAAAAAACAAACAAAAAAAACCCCCCAAAAAAACAGAAGCATAAAAAAAAGAGACAAAAAATTAAAAAAAACAAAAATGAAAACAAAACAAAACAAACAAACCTTTACCCAATTTCCTTACTTTTTCAGACAAACAAACAAAAATATAATGATCAACATGTTCTAACAACAAAACCATTTGCAATGAAACAGAATGCACTTTATCACATGAAATTAGCATGCTTGTTTGTGTAACATAACTTGTACAATACTAGTTCAAAGTGCCTTTTGAATTAAAGTTGTGTCGTATTTTCTGCAAATAAATGGGTTTAAAATTGATTTCCATAAATGCACAAATACTCTTCAAAATGGTTTCAAATGTATGCTGTGAAATTAAACATTGATTTGCAACAGAAAATTCAATTTTCCTTAATAATCCTTTACATTTTTGACAAGTCTTATAGAAATAATTTGGTCATGTTACATGATTTTTAACATTTGTGTTATCATCTGAGACTATCTAATTATAACAGACATTTATTTATTACGACTTCATCTGTTCTTGGAAAAAGGTGATTTTTAATTAGGGTGTTTGTTACTTGCATCACGCAAATATTGGAGTTTCCGCAAATTCAATTAGTGACGTCACAAACTCTAATTTACATCTGCAAATTAGCATTTTTGGTTGGTAAAGCCGAAGAATAACCATAATATAGCATTGGGATAGAATTTTTAATTTTTGATAACCTTTTATTATATGCACGATTTTGGATCTGTAAAATGCATGTTAAACATTGAGATATTCATATTTTTCTTACTTTTTAATAAAATAGACAAATATTTTTTTTCATGTGAATTTCAAAAATGTTAAAAAAAAAAGAAAAATTATATGGTTTACAAAATACGCTAATTCTATATATATTAAAATAAAAAGCTGACAATTTTTACATCCTGTAAAAGTGTAAACATCCCATAATTTAAATAAAAAAGAATTAGCCATTTATCTTAAATAACAAATTCTCACCAGTTAATTGAAAATGACATTTTTATTACCCTAATTAGTGAATACGATTTCTTGCCAACCAAAGGAAAATTTTTAAGCTTGTGACGTCACGGCGGAAACTCCTATAGTTACAAGGACGCACTGTTTACGTTCTTTAGACGTTAAAAACAACTTTCGAGAAACTACTACATATCGCACATATTTCGTGCATCACGTACCTATAGCATTCATCTAAATCTAACGTTTGCATAACTTATCAACAACATGTTTGCGAACGTCGTGAAATTTTGAGCAATTTTCCGACGAACAAAACGTTCAACAACGCACGCCAACGTGTGTCAACGTGTTCGTAACTTAAGAACATGCCTCTAACTTATACAACACACAACAGCGTGTACGAAAATATTCTCACTCGTTGGCACACGTTGGCGCTGTGCGTTATAGTTTGACAAGGTCATTACTGATTAGAATACAATATCGAGTGAAGCCCGGATAAATTACTTTCATATTTTTTCGAATTATATAATGCAGAATTTAGAAAAGTCCAGTTGAAAGGAAAGCCAAACCTTTTTAAGCGCTGATTTCCTTTTTTGTTTTAGCAGAAAAAAATCGCATCCTTTTCATTTGGGTTTTATAGGGATGACACAAAACTAATGAATGAAAGTTAATTTGGCATGGAAACTACATACTGTCCTGAAATAAACACAAGATATTCAAACGAAAAGGATTTGAAATTCGTGCGAGGATGATTCCGAACGTGGTCAATAGCAAATGTATAGCACAAGCAAGAACAAAGCCTACAGAAGGTGAACTGGTGACACCGAATTTCACACGAAAGTCACAATTTTCACCAAGTAGAACACCTTCTGAAATTGCAAGGCAAATTGGGACTAAATTGGTAAAGTGGTCCTTAGATGATATCGATCTGGATTTGCCTTACCCTTACGTGCAAAATTCCATCATGTAAAATAGTTGTAACATAAATGAAAGAAATGTGTAATAATTTTTGTCTGAAACTCGACAATATGAAAGCTAATTTTGGAATCATTGTCCATAGATGCTGACATTTCAGAATTGTATCTGATAAGTTTTGTTTGCATCAGAGATCACAACCAACAACCTACATTAGGCAATTAGACTGAAATGTTTTATTTTTTTCTTACATTTATTTGAATGGGGCTTATAACAAAATTACCAAACAGAGTGGTCAAGAGCCGAAGACCAAGAGACAAAAAGAGAAATCAGATGGAAACTACCGACAAATTGTAGACCGCAATGTTCCTGACATGGTACAGACTTTTAAAATGAAATGGCAGGTTAAACCGGTTTTATGGCTAACTAAACGTCCCCTTCCATTGCGGTAGTGTCCGGTAGCAACTCAACAGTAATTGCCATTGAAAGGTCGTAGACATTAAAAAGAAATGATCATCCGAGTATTAAGTAAAGAAATAATCAGAGTTCGGATCGAAACTTCAAATTTTTCTACAAGTGACTGATATCTGTTAAAAAACTTTTTAAATGATTGTATGAGACGGAATTTTTTGAATTCTAGATTTATAAGATAACTACGCTTAATGAGAAAGTCTGTTTATCACTGATTTGTTGGAACGATAATAGTGCAATCTTTAAGATAAAGCAATGACTCGGTATCTCACAACTTATCTCTCTTCCTGAGTTCCAGTGATCTTTGCTCTCTTATGGAAAACACTAAGGAGCACCTTGTGATTTCTCCATGTCATGAAATTCATTCTTGTTCTGACCCTCCAAGTCGATTAGATTATTTGTGAGATGCCAGATATTAATCTGATGAGAAGGTAAGCCTTGCTTGTGATGATTTTTCTGCATGTCTAGAGAAAAATGTAGTTTCCTCGACCAGGACGAGTAAGACAATGGCGAAGAATCCTTTCCAGTTTCTGAACAATGGGACAGTATTCCGAGGACATGCGAATGGTGCATAGTTGCCATCAACAGCACCACAGTAGTGGGGAAATTCCCATCTTCTGTCGTGTTTTGGGATTTTTGATTTTCGGATTTATTGGAATCTCCCCTTTCCTCATTTCTGCTTCGGTATTTGTATGGTCGATGCATTCCCAAACATTTATTAAGTTGTTGTAGAAAACCTTATAATTGAATCAGCAGCAAAGTCTGTAATTTCATCGCAGACATGATTATAGTGTTTGAAGGAACTCTGAAATTACTAGTATAGGACAGGCTATGATAACTGTCACCAAAGTCCAGATGTCGTTGTTTGATGGACTAGCTTGAGGCTAGGATGGAAAGACCTTCTTTACCCAAATGTCATTCTCTATCATGCGCCTTCTATGCTTCGCAAAATGTACTTGTAAAGGACTTTCAGAAGCCTTTTGTAGTTGTAGAAGCGGGTTTTATCTATTATTCAGCCTGTGCTCACTTGGATATGGATCTCCATTTTTCTGTGTGGTACTTATTCTGTTGAAACAGAAAGGGCAGAAAAATTAAATTAAGATTTTTATTAAACTGCGAAAATGTGTGGACTTGATTTTTTTAAAATAAATAAATGACATGAACCAGTTACCATGGAAACGAAAATAAAAGCACGAAAATTAAAAACTAAATATATTATGAAACTTCAATTTATTTGTAGAAGTGATTTTAAATTTAACCTGAGTTCTTTAGAGAGACTAAAGTCAGTTTACCGATACAGTTATCAATATTAAGTATTGCTTTTCCGAATGTTCGAATTTATCGGTCGGCTTTCTATCTTTTTATCGGTCCATATTTTAGTCTCCTACCGGCGATAGCCGAAGAGGACTTAAGGTTTGCGCTCTGTAAATCCGTCCGTCTGTCCGTCCGTCTATCAGTCCCGCATCAGTTTCCCGCACTTTGTTTCTTAACCGTTGCAGGTATTGATCTGATATTTTATATGTGAGTGTGCCTTAATGTAAGTTTGGTTCCGGTCCATTGTTTTTTTACGGAGTTATGGGCCTTGGACTTAGAAAATTTCAGTAAAATTTTAGTTTTCTGCACTTATTTTCTAAACTGTTGCAGATTTCGAAATGATACTTTGTATACGATTCTATCTCATGAATTACAGATCAAGTTTTAGTTTTGCTTTGGTCCACTGATTTTTGACGGAGATATGGGCCTTTGACTGAGACAATATATTTTACCATTTTGCTAGTGTAAGAAGGCCTTGTTCGACCGGTAGTGGACTTGGTATTGCCTTGCAATACGATCCAAACTTGTTACTTCTGATTTTATCATCTGGTCTTCCCGAATGTTATCCTAAAGCAAGAAAAGTAATGCCCTGACAGTATTATTATCTTTCAACGTGCTATTTTATATGCACTCAACAAGAATTCTGCAAAGTGGAACCATCTTGAGCTTACAAGAATAAGGTTATTGATAGGTGACTGCATTTAGAAATTTTGTTTATTTTTATTATCTGTATTGTTCAACAAGTAGTACTGTCACTTTGAAGGAAACACTATGATGGCAACGTCATACCTTTTAGTGACTTTTCATTCCAGTTGTTCGTCTGTCACAAAGCTAAAAAAATTGTTGTAACTATTGTCCTCTCCAGCTATTCATTACTGTCTGTTTTCCTGCTTTATTACTTTGCACGAGATTTTCGATTAATCACTTCATATATTATTGAAAATTTCGCTGACAGTCGTGGTTCGACTGTGCCCGTTATTCTTCAATCTCACGTTTCTGTAACACTTAATAAAAAAATCTTACTTGAAATAAATCAAATTATACAAGTCACGTTTGCCAATTCCAATATGTTTTATTCAATTCCGGAACTTCGATCAACATTTAGTACATATAATTATAAAGTCAAGAGGTGAAACATTTTGTAGAATGTAGATCAAGAATGAAGTTGAGTTTTAATTATATGGGAATGACAGAAGATGCAGATAAGATTGGAAGATAAATATTGAATTTGTACCAGAATAACAGAACAGATACTTGAAAGAAATTTCTACATGAATGTATCAAATTATAATTTAAATGCGAGACTACCAGATGTGCTACCGTTTATCTATACCTACATTTAAAGTAAATATTAAAGAGACCATTAAAGAAAGCACTAGCATAGAAATAAACAAATATATATACATAGAGATCACATGAATGCACAGTTTCGTTATGAAATAAGTAATTAAGTATAAATTAGGACACTGAGCAACAACGCTAAAACATATAAAATGTTCCCGCCAATAGCTTGAAAAAGCTTTTGATTTTGTCCAAAATTTGTACCTCGTCTTGAAATGTGGATACTAGCAACAATACTAAACAGAATTGTCAAGAGCCAAAGACCAAGAGGCAAAATGACAAAGCAGGTGGAAAACCAGCGGAATATTGTGTAAGAGTGATTGCTCTTGGTTTCTATTTACATTTATCGGCAATATGTACATTTTCTCTTTGATCTTAATGACTGATATTGTCAGTATCTCCGTACTGACTTGATGCAAGAAAATATCAGGCAATGACGTCATGAAATTGTCATCATGACTGTTACGATGTTGCTGATAAAAACAATAATGGTAGTTTTGAAGGTCTCGACAGAAAATATCACTAGTATCACAGCTCGTCCTATCGGACTCTCCGCGATACGGTGATATTTTCTCTCTCGACCTTCAAAACTACCATTATTCTATATATA
>MJUU01055463.1:28893-62777 GCA_002080025.1 Modiolus philippinarum | reverse complement strand
AAAAAAATGCAGGCTTTCAATTTTCCAAAAATAAAAAGACAGGATGGAAAATTTGACCATAGCCCCCCCATAAAAATCAAATGGTTGCTCCCTAAGTGACCAAAGTCATATCGGCTTTTACAGAATGCCAGAAAACTCAGATTTTGGATTGCAAATGTTTCTTTTATCTATTGTAGTTTCTGCACAGTGTTCCTCCAGTAACAGACAAAATGTTGATACTCTTTCCATTGTCCAGGAACCTACATATTTCGACTCACCTGGTTATCCTGTCAAATACTACAGGTAATATATATTTGGCCAATTATTTAACGATAAGTACAATACCTTTATAGGGAACCTGGTATATGGTATTTGCTGTTTATGACCGGTGATTTACTACCTGAAAATCCTGGAAAATCTGCAATATATTAACTCATACAAGTTATGAATTAATAACAATTAATGAATGGAAGATATCAGGAAACACCTACAATGGCCGAAAATTGCAATTACATGCCACAATCGACCAGGCACAAGAACAGACAAAATAAAGACAAAGATAATGATTGGACTTTGGATAGCTGGACTTGGTACGCTAGCGGTAGGGTTAAACCTTCCCCCCCCCACCAGTCATTTGCGGACAAAGTGCAAATGATAACCGGTACGAAAGGGAGAGAACGAAACAAAGAGAACAAAACAAAAACGCACTAACAGTATAAACCATAAGAAAAAGAGAGGCAAATACCATAATACCGAAGTTGCTGTTTATTTGGATTCAGCATATGCGCATTTCGACAACTTATGTTTCTTCAGTGCAGATAAAATCAAAATATTGGAAATCCATATACCGAAATATGTGTTATACTGATATCTTTGAATTCTTTGACGATTTCAGGAAACTTGCACACACACAGACATATATTATCTTTCTACAAGAAATTTAAACACCAGATTTTAAAACTGTATGGACGGTAGCTCCACGAATTTCATTCAGAAATAGCTTAGATAAAATGATTACAGGGAAAAACAAGGAATTTATTTCCCATTGCCGACAATAGTAAAATATCTTGTAATATCAGTACTTTCTAACAATGCCCAGAAGTTATAAGGTATGCTCACTTTTAGAACCATGCATTTTTTTTTAAATATACAGATCCAATATCTCAGCATTCCTTTCGAACTGTTCACAGTGTGTACACGTACCGGTTATCATTTGCACTTTGTCGGGGGAGGGCTAATTTTAAAATAAAAATCTCAAACCACCTATATAGACTTCTTAATTTGATTCTTTTATTTATGCAACTCTTTAAAATTAAATCACTCTGTCCTTAGCTGATTTTGGCTTTCCTATTTAGATCTTTTTGGTAATTTGTTCTCTATCAGCTTTTACCTATATTTTGGATCATGGTTTTCCAAATGTTTTCATTTAATCTGCACTGAAGAGACATAAGTTTTCGAAATGCGCATATGCAGAAAGTAAATGCACAGTAAGTTCGGTGTTTTGTTATTTGAAAAAAATTAACACTAAGTCTACTGACATTAAACCATGTAGCAAATGATTTCACTTCTGATTGTATGTCTTTCTTTTCCCAAAATGTGATAAGCTAAGAGACGAAAATGTAAATTGAATTTTTGCAGTCGAAAATTTGGAACTATTAACTAATAGAAGGGTTGTTGTTGTTAACCGATTGTAAGACTCATTGAAAAAGATCTGATCTCAAAGCAAGTAAAATAAATTATATAATTTCTGATGCAGTGGGAAAATATTGTGAAGAGAATCGTGAAGAAAACTGATTTTGGCTAGGAAACACGACATGTATGTACTTATACAGAATCCATTTTTCCTACTTATAAATCCTTACGATTCCTACAAAATTTTCAATGACTAAATCCATCCACAAATTAAAAAAGAAAAGACGACAAGATATATCCACAATGAGTGAAAATTCAACCAGAGGTCACGATCCTCCGGATAACAAAAATAAAAATTAAAACAAAAGTCAAACATAAATTATCGAACTCGTAACTTCCAAACTTGGTAACAACACCAGCAACAACCACTGGTCTGACTAAATCCTTTTTAAATACCAAAACCTCCCGTTTTGCCGAAGGCGGGTTGAGGAGACCCACTGCAAAAGAAAATTCACAATTTCGGTAAAATAAAGCAAAAATGATAGTCACAACCCATTAAATGTTTTACAACATTATAAACACCAGAATATATTGCAATTCAGATAATACAGCTATATATCGAATTATTCATTGATCAATCAGAAAAAGTTCTCATTTTGTTTCAATATTTATTGTAGCCGAATGAACTGTCAATGGAAAATAACGGCAGGCGCTGGAGAGCAAGTGATACTGGACGTTATGAAGTACTATATTGAGGGAAGTGCTGGATGTTCCTTTGACTACCTTGGACTGTACGATGGTAAAATAAAGTGTTTAACATCATTTTTACACAATTTACATGGCTATATCAATTAAAACTTTTAGACATTGGGAGAAATTATACTGACCATTTCGAAGAAACACAATAACAAAAAAAAAACACAAAGACTTTCATTCTTGAATGTCAGACTGAAAGCACTTTAATTTCTGTACTATATGAATTTAGCACTGTTCGACAATCAGCAATGAATTCTGTTCAAACCGGTGCAAAGGGCCATATTGAACTTACTATGAGGTATGAGCAAAGCTCATTTTTGAAGGCCTAATGGTAACTTCAAGATTAAGAACGATAATAAAAGCTTTGTACAATTGCTTAGTTCTTCCATGCATTTGTAGACTTTGTCCCATATGTATTTACTCTATATCCGATTGTCTCTCCTGCAGGGTGTAGTCCTCCGTGCAACAGATGAATGCTCTCTTTACCATTTGTGTACCTGTTCCGTAGAGAATTTCTCATATAGATATACTATCATACTTTCAAATTTTGGCATTATTTAATTTTTTTTTAAATTTCCATTTGTTATTCTGACCACCTGTTTAAAGTGTCCATATCCCAGTATTTTAATGCCAAGTCTTCTTGCATCCATGCCCATGAAAATGATTGTAGCATTTCAGTACCAACGTATTTATTTTCATAGCAAATTAGCAGATGTGTAAGCATGTAGCTCTCCATATCATAGTTTAATGAAATAATATCGAATGTCGGCAATGATACAATTTATTTTTGTTTACACTTTAGGCGATTCATTATCTGCAACAAGAACTAAACTTTGTGGCAATCAAGGAGGTGGACGTTTGTATGTTTCAACTGGACAGAGTGCTATTTTCCAAATAGTAAGCGATTTTAGTGTCGAATATCCTGGATTTGAACTCAGATACTTCATTGGAAAAGACCTGTGTACGTTTATTGTGTAACTTGATTTGTATTATAGTGTTATTAAATGGGTATTTTCATATTAATCCTGTATAATGTCCAAGTATAGTCGTATTGGGTTGAGGTCACCTATATTGGCCCGAGGCGAAGCCGAGGGCCAATACAGGTGATCGAAACCCAATACGACTGTACGAGGACATTATACAGGATTAATATGAAAATACCCATTTTATGACACCTTTATTAACTGATGACTTAAAATTACAGGCATTATGTTTACCTATGCAAATTTTGATTTTACAAAGTCAGATCATTTCTATTGAATTTTCAATTTGCAGTAGAAAAATTATTGCACTCTCATATTGTTTACAAATCCCCTAAGGGTCCAACGGTCTAGTGTGGTGTTAGCCGTACAAGCTGAAACGGGATGCGGCTCACGAGTACTATTTTCCGCTGACGAGTACTATTTAACTATGTATAGCACAGTAATCAAATCTTCAGAGTTGTCTTGTGTTTATTTTTGTTCTCTGTGATTGAAATCAATAGACAAAAAGAAAAAAAAAAATAACATATGTGAGAAAGACACAGAAACAGAGTGTAACTAAACCAATATGGCCGATTTATTTATACAGGGCATTTGTCCTGTATTAATTTTAATACAGGGCATCTGCCCTGTATAAATATCTATACAGGGCATTTGCCCTGTATAAATTCTACGTGCCAAAAACTTCCGGTTATATTAAATGGCCAAAATCACACTGTATTTTAAGTCATCAGTTAATAAAACAAAATTCAATTTTTGTAGAGATATATTTTGATATTTTTTTATATAAAAGACGTACTTGACATTCGTTCATTCAAAGTTTAAATTGTTATTATTGAACTATTTTCAAGATAAGATAATTTATGCTATAAAACATTGTTGTTACAAGTGGTGATGAGCCGTAAGTACTCAACAATTATTCGCACCAATTCAAAATTTTGGAACTACTTAGAATAATCCTACATGTAGCTCCATAATGGTCTAATGTGTGTTAGCGGGTCAACTTGTTAGCTAAGCATAACAAAGAGTTGAATATATACACATGTAGTTTCACTTTGGATCTTTGTAAACATATTTAAGGGTTCATTTTTATCAAACAACTGAGCCAGTTGTTACCAAATGTCGTTACTATCATTCTAAGGATGATTTTCTGAAAAAAAGAACTGTATGGGAAATTTAAAAATGACCATAAGAGATGTTTATCAGAGTATTACTATATTGATTATAGTAAAAGTTATGCCAAAATAGAAGAAACGTATTGGAATTCTCCTGCTTAACAGTAATAACCTCCCTGTTTATCTCCTATTAATTATGGCCGCCATTTTGGAAAATGCACCATAGGGATCATCTACTGAAAAAATATTTGAAGTTTGTTACCTTGGTACATTGACCAATAGAAAAGAGAATATAACCACAAAGAAAGGGAAAGCTTTACAATCTGGATATCAAAGTAATTAAGTTTGTGATTTATCATGGTCACAATATTATACCCCCACTCGCGAGTGGGTGGTATATTGGAATATCCATGTCTCTCCGCCCGTCCTTGGTTTGTCGCATTTTTCTCAGCTACTGTAGGGCCGATTTATTTCAAATTTGGTATTTGACTTTAAATGTAGGGGGAATGTGTCGTAGCGATTTGGTCACCCTTTTATATCATGCCCCTGTTTGGCGGGACTTAGCCATTTTCCCTTTATTGAACATAGTGAAAATTTTAGTCGCACTTTTTCTCAGCTGTTGCCGGGGATATTTATTTGAAATTTAGTTTTTGACTTTATATGTAGGCAGAATATGTCTTAAGCTATTTTGGTTTACTTATGATATCAATTTCCTGTTTTGCGGGTATAAGCCATTTCCCCCTTTATTGAATACAGTGAAAATTATATGGCATTTTTCTCAGCTACTGCTATGCTGATTTGTATCAAAGTTGGTATTTGTCTTATATATAAGGGGAATCTGACTTAAGAGATTTTGGTCACCTTATGATATCAACTTCCTGTTTGGTGGAACTTAGCCTTTTTTCCCTTTATTGACAAACATTTTGATATAAAAAGGATATAAGGTGTAATAATACGAAGGGGGTATACTTAGCACGACAACGCGTGCAACTTCATGTTTCTATTTTTGTCAGTTTCGAAATTAAATCTTTAAACGACTTAAATTTCTAAGTATATGTATTGTCATTTATCTTAAATTCTTAAATGAGATGGAAATATCTCTAGCAGCAGTAGTCACTATCGATGTAATGAAATTTTCGATTAAGTTATAAAACAACGGCAATAGAATAATACGGAAGGAACAATTTATGTTACTTTTACGGGTAAAAGTGAAGAAAATTAGATAAATAGAGGGACTGCAGATTAGCAACTGGAATGGTAGTAATTTGTTTAAAGACTGAACAAATACGCATTTTGTGTTGAAAATTAAAAGTATTTCGATAATTCTATTTAATGAAGGGTATCAACAATTTAGGTCCGATGGCTACGTCCTAAAACTTACTTGAACTAGCTATTCAAGATCATAATGGTCGATGCAGTGACTTCCTTGATAGAGCCTGGTTGCTCATTAATAGGCTACTTAAACAAGGGTATATTACCCTAAACCTGAAGTCATCCCTCCAGAAGTTTTACGGTCAACATCATTATCTTGTGGACCGTTATGGGATATCTGTTCCCCAGATGACAACAGATCTTTCCGTTTAGAAGCTTTTGTTGTTTCCTCTACCGCATTTGACCTTACTACCAGATTTGACTTTACTACCGGATTTGACATGTTCAACATGGCGGGTGTTTTATAAGAAGCAGGAGATGCTTACTCTACCGGTGCACCTGATCTCGCCCATGGTCTTTTTATTAGGCCCGTGTTGTTCATCATTGTGTGTGAGTGTCTTTATTTTTCTTTTCTGTGTCGTACTCATGTTGTGTTTCTTTGTTGCTTCCGATGTTTGGATTTACGGTTCGGTTCTCACTTAATTGAACTTTTTATAAGGTATTGGCAAAGCTCATTGTTGAATTCTCGGGGTGATTTCAAAATGAAGAACAACAACAAAAGCATTGTTCCTTTGCTTGGTTCTACCATTTATTTGTAGGGACTTTTTATCTTGTGAATTTACTGCATACTCTTTCAACCGTATACAATGGATATCACTTAACTGAAAATACATAAATACTTTTTGTTTAAAGAAGTCATCAATTTTCTCAGCGATTAATTTCATTGTAAAATTAAATTTACTTTTCTTCATTTGAGGGTTTATGCTTATTTTTGAAGATTAATTGGCAACAGTTTAGTAGTTGTTATGGTTATAGGATTGCTAACAATTGACAATTGACTTTTAAAGCAGGAACATGTGCTTCAAACACACCGTTGACGGCCAATGCAGCTTTAGGTTATCTGACATCGCCAGAGTTTCCAGACCAAACCTCTGCGTATGTATAAATATTAATCAAGGGTTTTTTTTAGTATTAAATTAAAAACATGCTAAAGGTAATATGTAATTTTTTTAGCTTAAGTAAAAAATCAGTTTGACTTTAGCACCATGAAATACAGAATTGTAAAAAAAATTAAAAAAGCTGTGTACAGAGTTTAAAATCTATACATTTGTTTGAATTAAATTTTCCTTTTCGATTTTGTTTTGAAACTGTCCAACATGGGATGGAAATATAAACAGTTTTTTATTCATGTAATGTTCATTTTAGTGTATTTTTTCCTTATTCATAAACTTAATCATCTGCCTTAATGAATATTGAAATATTATTCTAACTGGTAATATTATTTTGTAGCCCATATGACTGTTCTTGGTTAATTTCATCGAACAGTGGTAGTGCAGCAATACGAATTGAATTGATATTATTGGATATGATTGAAGGGGAGATGGGATGTACAGATCATTTATATATCTATGACGGTAATATATGAGGGTATTGTAATAAATGACAGACAAAGACTTTTATATAAATATGTCAGCAAATAAGTCATATTAAGGCGACGACCATTTGATTTTCAGGGGAGGCTTGGGCGATTTTGCCTAGAAAAAATATTTATTTTTTTTGAAAATTTCGAACAAATTATTTATTTTCACCAAATGTCACATCAAATTATTTATTCACATTTCCAACAAACCATTTATTCTCTAAATCAAAATTAAATTATTAATTTCATGACAATTAGGATTAAATTACTCACTTACATTGGTAACAAGATTTAATTAATTATTACCAAATCGTCCAAGCCCCCCCCCCCCCCCCCCCNTGCATATGTAATCTGCATCGCATAATTTACACTAGCCAAAAGAAAGAAAAATTATAGAAACATACTAACATAAGAAACATTCAGTGGAAACGTTTATAATTTTGTAACTCAGGGTCATGAATCAATATAAGAAATGGTTATAAAATTCAAGTAACATACAAAAGAGCGGATTCCTGCAAACGGAATGAGGAATTTCTAACTCCAGATAAGGTAAATTTATAAGCAAGGCGATGCAAAACACAGTTATGGTGATCATAAGTTGCTCTAAAAGGGCAATTAGATAAAAAAAAGATCTATTATGGTTGAAAATTACAATCAACTGGTAAACTGCACAAGAAAAACACAAAAGAACAAAAAAGTAAACAACGTCAGGAAGTTGGGACAGGCGTACTTGGTACCGGCACTTCCAAAAGCAAGCGATATGGTTAAAACGGTTCATGGGTACCAAAACCTTCCCTTTCTCTAAATGGGCAAATATGTTTAGACAAAGAAGACCAGGTACGTTTCGATCTCTAAGGTAAAATTGTATACACCCACAATGTGCAATCATTTGCCTTGTCATTCGATTACCGGCGAGACCGCCCGTCACAAATAATTGCACATTGTGTACACAATGCACACTTAGCTTCAACTTCAAAAATGTACCCGGTCTTCTTTGTCTCAACATATTTACCCATTTAGAGAAAGGGGAGTTTTGGTACCCATGAACCGGTTTAGCCATATCGGTGGATTTTGGAAGTGCCGGTACCTAGTTCTGCTGTTCCTACTTCCTGGTGTTGTTTACTCTTTTTGTCTTTTTTGTGTTTATCTTTTAGTTTTTTTATACATCTTAAAATAAATTTATTACTGTTCATGCTTGACTTTCGTTCTATTCCGTTAATTTTTGTGCTGAGTAATGTTCATTGAAATTGTGAATATTGTCAAAGTGTCAATTGTTCGATTTTTTTTTAGCAAACTAAAGTACGCACAACGGAATTTGTCGCAGCTGAAATCGCTGTAGCTCTTTTGTTTTAAATAAGACCCTTATAATACATATATGTATCATTTTCTAATTTTTTGCCGCTACTCTTGATATATTTACCGAAGTAATCAAAGTTAAAAAAAAAAAAAATTCCGTAGACCTTAATGTTAATTTCACTCAAATTATAAAGAAATTCGATGTGGGAGTGATTGATGGATGATTTACGCAAACCAACAAACCAATGAAAAGACACCAAATGCATTGCCGATTACTTATTGCATACAGGGTGCTTGTTTGTTGTTTATTCGGATGGCCAACGAACAAACAGAATTGTGATTTGTTTACTAATGTAAGTATCCCATATGAAAGTGGACATTTTTTTCAGCTAGATTCACGTCTTCCCGGATTTGACTACTGACTTAGACATTTCCCGGATTGAATCACTCACAGTGTGACGGGTGCTGTTAACAAAGCAGGACATGCTTACCCTTCCGGACCACCTAATGTCGCTCTCGGTTTTTATGGGAGTTCACACTGTCAGTGCTTTAGTTTTTGGTGTTGTCTTGTCGAAATTTAGTTTTGTCTCCGTTACTGATGTTTGTGGTACTGATCTGTCCTTGTCCATGTTTGAATACTAAAATGATTGCAAAGGCCTTTTCAAAATTTAACCTTGGTATTGTTTGAGGGTTAGAGAAGTAACACGTACCCTGGATTTTAATTGGTTTTGTCTGAGGATTAGAAAATGACAATAAACAATCAGCTACCTAACAGATCTTTCAAAAACATATTTTCCTCACTTACAGTGTGACGGGTGCTGTTAACAGAGCAGGACATGCTTACCCTTCCGGAGCACCTGATGTCACTCTCAGTTTCACTGGAGTTCACACTGTGAGTGCCTTTGTTTTGAATGTTGAAATTTCTGTTTCTAATGTCATTGTTTTCTGTGTTCTCGTTTTGGCCCTGTCTTTGGACTTCGATTTTTGTAAATTTCACTCTTTTGTTCCTTCGGTATTCTACTGCCGTTGTTACATAAAAATGTTTAGGTAAATCTGAGAATAAAATTTGCAGAACCAATATCCAGTTACCATTTACTTTTATTTAAGTAAATTTGTTTACGGGTAAAAGTTTTTGATGACACTTGTCAAGTAATTACATAATTAATTTTTTATTTACTCCCGACCCACGTGTTTTGATTAATCGATAGACCGCAGGACATTATAACAGTAAATAGAGGTGTTCAGTTAACCAGATATACTCCATCTGTTTTCGACTCAAATTTACTGTTAAAAATAACATAGAAGGGTAACGGAAAACTTTTTACCCTTTGTTGTAAAATTATGTTAATGAATGGCATGAAGCGGAAAATAATTAGCTTTCCATTGGTGTATACCATGTCAGCCTATAACATTTACTTAAAAGATATTTGTAGAAAAGTCGCGGCAAATTTCATTGTGGCTACTTTAAGTATTTTGTTGTAGCTATAGCTAGGTAAGTTACAGTTTGAATCGTTCTGTTCCATTTTAGCCTAAAGTGTTGCCGTTTAACTGGTATTTAGTCACAGGACACTTTTTCTAATGTCACTGGAAATGTTGTCTTGGTATTTTATTTTAGCTTCAACTAAAGCTTGAATTTTGTTTTGGTTCATTGACTTTTGAATGGGTAATGGGACTTCCTGTCTGACGTCCTGATATTTTTGTCGGCAGTTGGTAACATATTGCTATCTGCGATACTCGCACAACTGTTTTAAACATAAAATATGAGAATTGTTATAAGTCAGTACACGTGTTAAGGTAGATAGACACTTATATTTTTATTGATAAGATTTTGCAATAAGTCGGCTAAACATGGAGAACCAATCCTACTAATCCGAAATACGTAATAAAGAGTATGGGTCAACTTGTTTTTTTTTCTTCTAGAATTGAGCTCAATGTTTGCTCATTTGCAGCAATGGTTTCACCTAAATTTACATAGAATGCACGAGAAAAATATGGAAAGACAATTTTCAGCTTTATAGGCATGAACGTTTTATCAATTACCCGTCTCAGACTCTTTATTTTTCAAATCCCAAATTGAATTGCGCAATGCAGCATTGTCTATCTACCTTAAATGTATATACAAAATGTGCATAAAATACTTCATTCCTAATTGTATGTTGAATTTGCCTTTAGGGGTAGAACAGTTTCAATAGTACAGATTTTATCTCAATTAAAATAACGAATTTCCGGTTTTAGGGGTACAAGAAATTCCTGGCTAGTACAATTGGGGTAGGATTTCAATGGTTCTCTAACTTTGCAGGCCTCCCAGAGTCGTCAGAGAAACTGATTGAAATCTTACATTTGAGTGCCTCGGATTTCTCTATCGTGCATTTTCAACGGTGTTAAAGTACGCACAACGAAATGTGCCGCAGCTTAAATGGCTGTAGCTATATTGTTATAAATAAGACCATAATAAAACATATATGTATCATTTTCCAATTTTTGCCGCTACTTTTGGTATATTTACCGAAATATTCAAAGTTCAGATAAAAATATTTTCCATAGACCTTAATGTTAATTTCACTCAAATTTATAAGAAATGCCATGTGGGAGTGATGGGCGAATGATTTACCAAAACCAACAAACCAATAAAAAGACACCAAAAGTGTTGCCAATGGATTACTTATTTGCATATAGGATGCTTGTTTGTTGTTAATTCGGATGAACAATGAACAAACAGATTTCGATTTTTTTACTGATTTACATAAAAATGAAAGTAAAATTTGCAGAATCAATATCCACTTACCATTTACTTTAATTAAAATGAATTTGTTTACAAGTAAAAAGTTTTTGTTGATACTTAATCAAATATTTACATAATTTCTTTTTTGCTAGGAAATCGAGATTAACTCCTGACCCACGTGTTTTTGTTAATCCATATACCCCAGAGCATTATAACAATAAATACAAGTGTTTATTTAACCGGGTACACTCCCTCTGTTTTCGACTCAAATGTACTGTTAAAATAACATAGAAGATAATGAAAAGAATTATCATCCTTTGCTGTAAACTTATGATAATTCCGTGCCTGACGTGGCAGAAAAATTAGCTTTCCACTGGTATATGCCTTGCTATCCTTTAACATTTACTAAAACAGATTTTTTGAGAAAAGTCGCGGCAAATTTCGTTGTGTCTACTTTATATTCTTTTTCTTCCGCTTGATGATTTTTATTTAACAGAAGTGACTAAATACTATAGTCATACATGTAGATAAATACCCGAGACAAACAACAGTACTCTAATTTTATCACAACAACTTACAGTTATATCCAACTTTTTGTTTAAGTACTGTGCTTATGACTGCTTTTGAATTTGTTACATTGAAACATTAGTCATGCTTCTTGTGAAGAAAATTAGGTGTCTAGACACGCAGTGACATTGCTGCGGCAACTTAATATTGTACAGTTTTTGAAAATATTTCTAGAGCCGCAGTAGGAAATTACCATTCCAGACTTTATAAATAAATGGAATATAACAGTAAAACATTTCTGAATAAGTGAGAGAAATGTAGGTGTCTGATTTTTACGGTACGTTTATCATAAATTGTAATATGACGTCCTTTAAGCACCTTGTGTCCATAACCGTGGAAAAATTCTGTATATATTCGTGGGTATTGTCATGCCAATCGACGATACCTTTGATAACGTCATAGACAGTTTGACGACAGTTTTTTGCAGCGTCAAAGAACAAAACGTTCTACTTTACGGGGCAAAATGGCTGCTTCATCTATGAATACAAAGACGCATTCATCTCTTTTGTACCCTGTAAGTGTCAAATTAGAATCGAAATGATTCAAGGGAGCGTTTATGTATGCTGATTTTACCACGGGTTTGCACTTTATGCATATATTTTACCCCTCGGGTACGCTCTTGGTAAAATATTTGCCATAAAGGACCAACCCCTGGTAATTGGCCATATATTCACGCTCCCGTGAATTATTTCTTAAGTATGTATGGACCAGTTACATTTCTGATTCATGCGTTGCTTTCTTTTTGAGTTTTTTGCTATAGTGTTAGTGTCTCAAGTCGATTTTCTAGGTTAATTGATATATCTTGCGATGGTTGTTACTTGTACGTAACTTTGTCAATAAGAAATGCTGCTGATGACTGAAGTTTATAGTCATCTAAGCATGTCTTGTAATATTTTACTTGGAAAGTACACACTTTGATCTGTATCGATGCAAGTCCATTTCTCATTTTTTTAACAATCTTCATCGCTGCAATTCTTTGGCGAGAGTTGTCATATATCACGGACTAGATCTGGAGTATTTTAGAGAAATAAGAGATTAACTACTCTATTTAAGGATCTGAGGGGTAAATCGTAGATTTTACTGTCCAAAACAGAGTTTTGTGGCGATGCGTTAGCAGAACCGGAAAATGGTGGCTTGTAACAGTAAATCCTAGATTTACCGTGAAGATTCCAAAATACAGTTTGGTTATCTCTATTTTAATGCAAATAAACAAAAAGAACGCTTTAACTCGATCTTAAGATTACAGGGAGTTTGGTATGGGTCTGCGTCAATACGTTGCTACTGATTCCGACTGGAAATCGTGGATTTTACCCCTTAAAAATTTTGACGCCATCCAATCAAAATAAGCGTTATAAACATAACTGCATTAGAATACCTCTTTGATGACGTGTTGAAACCTTTATCCCTTGTTTTCAAAACTGGATGTTAACCTCTGTAAGTGGTAGTTGCTTGGTTATTGCTTTAATAGTGTTTGGTGTAAGTGCTGATTTTCGAGCAGCCTTCCACTGGTTGTAAAGCTTGGAATTATGTCTGCTAGTTGATGGTTTATGCACTTTACATCTTTTAAGGGCTAGACTTGCTTACGATTATAGCTTATGGTTTCTTTACAGGCACATTGATCTATACCAGCTTTACTTCCGTGTAATACTTAGCAAATATAGATGTTGCTTACTTATTTCCGGCTGTACACGTCGTAACTTAATCATCTTTTTTGACTAGGTAGTGAGAGCAGTGGTACACTTATTGCTGATGTCTGTGATAGTTGGTACAGCTTTACTTCTGTGTTCTTCTGATTTTACACGTCGTAACTTAATCATCATTTTTTACTAGGTAGTGACAGCAGTGGTACACTTATTGCTGATGTTTGTGATAGTTGGTACAGCTTTACTTCTGTGTTCTTCCGATTTTACACGTCGTAACTTAATCATCTTTTTTTACTAGGTAGCGACAGCAGTGGTACACTTATTGCTGATGTTTGTGATAGTTGGTACAGCTTTACTTCTGTGCTCTTCTGATTTTACACGTCGTAACTTAATCATCTTTTTTTACTAGGTAGTGACAGCAGTGGTACACTTATTGCTGATGTTTGTGATAGTTGGTACAGCTTTACTTCTGTGTTCTTCTGATTTTACACGTTGTAACTTAATCATCTTTTTTTGACTAGGTAGCGACAGCAGTGGTACACTTATTGCTGATGTTTGTGATAGTTGGTACAGCTTTACAGATTCTGTTGTATACAACACATCAAGCACTCAAGCGTTTATTAGATATGTTGCCGTAGAAGGAATGACACGTCGAGGCTTCCTTTTGTCGTATAATGAAACTGGAGCAGGTTTGTAGTTTTATAGGTTTCTTTATGAGTGAGGCTTGTATATCGCTTGTTATCAAATCGAGCTATTTAAATACACAATAATAATTACCGAGCTTCAGCGATAGATTTGAGCGTTATACAAGCATCACGAGTTGTGAAACCTATTTCTCTTATGATAAACTTCGTCTGTAAACCATTCTGTCGTGTTCTCCCAAATATGTTAAGTCGGGAGAATTTAGTTGTGTTTGTGAATACATTGAAGATTGATTATTTACTTTAAACCTGTCCTTATAATGAATATAAAGTCTAACGATAAATTTCCCCCGTATGTAAAGTAGAAACTATAAACAACGATAAGTGTTGTAGATGTATGAACTATGTTGCATTATACGCACGTGTACACAACAATCAATAGCAATGACAAATACACGATTCCTCGCTGGTGACAAACCTGGGTGAAAGCTCGGTTGAATTGAAATCACAGTTTGAAACATCTATACAGTAATAAAATTAATTTCTGCTTGTCAGTGTAGTGAAAATGTTACGAGTGATTTGTAATTAAATGTAGGCGTAAATTTCTAGGTCTCCGTGGTAACTGATTCTGATGTCAATTTCCACGCGTCAATGATCCCAATACACATTGCATCATAACATCAACACAGAACACAGGAAGGAAATTAAACTTATTTTTAGCAATAAAATAATTTCTCTAATTATATGTCAAGTTTAAACCGGTTTTGACCCGTTAGATAAATTTTCTTTATTCAACGTATGTTGAATAAAGCCCCGTGCTATTTCTCGCCAAATCTATTCGGAATACAATTCTCGGTGTTTATCATTGATCCTTAGAGAAAAAGATTACACCACTTTATCCCGATTATTACCATATTTTATCCACTCTCGATAGTTAAATTTAAAAAATTTTAAAATGCCCGGCAAGCCTCGCAATTAAAATTTTAAAATTAAACTATCTCTAGTGGATAAAGTATGGTAATGAACGGGATCTTGTGGTGTAATCTATATATATTTCAAGTGGCCAAAATATATTTAACTGTTTTTGTAGAATGAATTAATAGGTGTATACACACGAAGCTCATTTTTTCATTTCTTCTTCTTCTTGCCAATGAAATAAAAAATATGGCAGTCGACTTAATGCAATGAGCACGGCATTTAAAAAAGAATTGCCATGACGTTGGTTTGACCTGATGTGTGACCTCTAGAACAACCAATGAAAATACAGCTGAAAAGTTATCTAATCGTATGAATGGCCAATGAAATGATAGCATAAAAGTTATCACTAAGTGATACGAGAAATTATCTTATCGTGTAAGAAATAGATATTGCTGCCACATCATAAGAGAATTTATATTTAAGTCCAGTGGAAGAGAAAAATATGAATATCGAAGATCATACCAAACATGTCAACACCAATGGAGATAGTAATAAGAGCAAAGATATTCATACGAACATAACATGATGCGAGCACTTCAAAAATAGAGAAATCTGGTTAAAAATTTGTAAGCGAAAATGAATACTGATTATTGGCAAATCATTGTAGTATAAGTTATTTTTTAACAATGATTTTACAATTAAAACTGTCAAACCAGAAAAAAGAAAAAGGATTTTTCTATATAATTTGTGACCAGCAAAACAACACAAGCCAAAATACATTTCTGGCATCCGTTTTCCCCGACACAAAATGTGATCTACATAAAATCTATGATTTCTATATGAGCTTATCCCTGAATTATTGAGTAAGAATTGTTCGATCATGAAATATAACTGAGAAAGTCAAATGATCCCACATGAATTCTGGATATATATTATAGCAATCAAAGAACATTTGCCGTTATTATTTAGAAAAAAAAGTACACTGAAATTTTATGATCAATTCGTTTCTTATTTTTCAGTGACGATACCAACTACTACACCATCATCTACATATAGTACATGCAGTTCTAGTCCGGTATTTATTGACGCTGCGTCGTCTACAGTTTATGTGACCACTCCTGGATATCCTGTTTTTTATTCCGTGTAAGTAAAAGAAGTTCTTCGGAAAATTTGTGTTAGTCATATGACTGTTATTTATAAATACATTAAATTTTAACGAAGTACTATCTTTTGGATTTGCTGATTTGAGACATAAGTTGTC
Organism: Modiolus philippinarum; assembly: GCA_002080025.1. Taxonomy (NCBI): domain Eukaryota; kingdom Metazoa; phylum Mollusca; class Bivalvia; order Mytilida; family Modiolidae; genus Modiolus; species Modiolus philippinarum. The sequence goes on along the minus strand of MJUU01055463.1, from coordinate 46,476 downwards.
GAAATGCGCATATGCAGAAAGTAAATTCACAGTAACTTCGGTATTTAGTTATTTGCAATAACTCCCTTTTATTTTTTTGTAACAAACTGTATAAGGGATACATCTGCATAATATTATGAAATTTATGTGTAGTTTTTATTCTCATTAGATTGATATGAGGGAACTTATAACGTGATCCTACTCCTGTATTTTTGTTTACATGGTCCATGGTTTTGGTTTATTTTTCCCTTTTTCTTTTCTTTTGATACGCTTGTGATACAATGCCTTCAAAAAATAATAATAATAAATATTCAGAAAGCTTAGATTTAACTTTATTATCCTAACATTTTTGCATGTTGTTTGACATTGGCATGTAAAGTGATACAATAAAATATTTTTTTTAAGTTGTGAAATATGTATGATATATGCATATATATATATATATATATATATATATTTGTTTCTAGAAATATAAATTGTCAGTGGAGAATAAGTGGAACACAAGGATCTATTTTACAAATTAAAGTGATAGATTTCTTTTTGGAGGGCAGCGAGGGATGTCTAAGTGACAGTGTCATAATATATGATGGTAAATGACTGTTTCACTATCTTTAGATAATTAATTTTGAATTCTGCCGACGTTTGGACTGTATATTTTATGAACAAAATCTTGCACAAGTGTGCAAGTCCTAATACCTTTCCATTTGTAGAGAAGGTTTGAAATCTTCGAATTTTTATCTACACGACAAAATATAGGAAATTTTACTTGTATGGAGAAGCATATGCGAAGCTTAAAACCGGTTGGATTATTTTCCAATCATATATTGCCATTCTTTATTTACGTACACAATATTAGGTATATTTATGCACACATAAAGCCGGCATTATGAAATTTCCATTATCTAAAGGAAGTGAACAGTTTACTCTTATTTATTAGTGGGAATATTACTTTAATTCGAAATTGCATCAAAGTTTATTGCAGATTAAGATATTTATTTAACTGTAAACATTTTACTAACAAACTTTAGATGTAAAATGTTAACATCACATGAAATAGATTTTCTTGCAAACTAAAAATGTGGTAACTTGACAGATTATATTCTTTAAATATTCTATTCTTTAATTGACAGTGCAATTTCGTATAAATTCAAACATATTTCTTAAAACAAAAAATAAATCTTTAATGGCTACACATTATCACACCTCGGAATCAGAGGTTTTGATGGTATTGATATTGAGTAAACATACATGGGACAAAATCCTTATAAATGCATGGTAAGATTAAGCAAATGAAACAACGCTTTCATTGTTGTTTTTTTTTTCATTTTGAAGTCACCATGACATGTTAAACATGTTATACATGTGCATTTTGAAAGTATCCTTGTTCTTTTTGTCTTCATGTCAATTCATACGTTGTGGATATATCTCAACTGGTACGAATCACACGTATCTTTTCTACTCTTGACGATTATAATGAACGAAATCTTACTAGTGTCACATCAAAACTGTTACAAGGTTACAGATTTCATAAAGTGTCAAACACATTTAAGAGGTTTTATAGAAGTTATCTAAATATGGTGTGACTTGCAAAAAGAAGATGTGGAGACATTGTCAGACTGGTCGATTAAGTCATTAATCATGAATCGTATCCGGCGCTTGAAAACATCTGTGAAAACTAAAACGCCCATTTTATTTGATGATCCTCTTGTTGCTAAAACATTGAAAAACCTCCAGGAAAAATACGCCATAGTACCAGCAGACAAAGATTCTAACAATATTGTGTTTGTATGCAAGAAACACTATTTAGACTGTCTTGTTAAGGAGATGGATATTGACACTTCATCTGGCAATCTTACTTATTCCCCAACTACATTATCAAGGGACGTGATAATCACAAATCACACATCTGTGTTAGCATCATTCGGTATCAAAGTTGATGAAAATAACAGTTATCTCCCTTATATTTACTGGGTGCTTAAGCTTCACAAGAATCCCTACAAACAGAAATTCATTGCAGGATCTGCCAGATACACCACTATGCCCCTATCCAAACTCCTTACCACTTTACTGACTGCATTTAGAGATTGTCTAAAAAGCTACTGCGAAAAAGCCTATTCCACGAGCGGCGTGAATCAGATGTGGATTCTTAAAAATTCCAAAGATCTCCTTGAACAGCGCTCGATCCTCAAACAGTCTCGCATACTGCAATAACATTCAAACTTTTTATACAACTCTTCCCCATAATAAACTTAAAACAGTCATCTCCGATCTGATACATCAATGTTTCTGTACCAAAAACGGAGAACGCAGATATTCCTATCTGGTAATAGGAAAAGATAAAACATATTTTGTTAAGAACCACACTGAGTCAAACAAGAAATACAGTGAAAACGACGCGATTAAGATGCTTGAATTTTTGATCGACAACATTTTTGTTGAATGTGGAGGCCGTGTTTTTCAACAGACAATAGGGATTCCTATGGGAACAAATTGTGCGCCACTTTTAGCTGACCTTTTCTTTTTTTTCGTATGAAGCAAAGTTTTTACAAGGGCTGATACAACAGAAACAAAAACAACTAGCCCAGACTTTTAATTTCAGCTTCAGATATATAGACGATGTACTTTCTCTTAATAACCCAAGATTTAAATAATATTTACATCGCATCTACCCCAGTGAACTTGAAATTAAAGAGACAAACGATACACCCGATTCTGCTTCATACCTTGACCTTTTGTTGTACATTGACGAACATGGACGTCTGAAATCTAGATTATATGACAAACGTGATGATTTTGACTTTCCAATTGTGAACTTTCCTTTTCTCTGCAACATATACCTTCATCCCCAGCATATGGAGTATATTTCACAATTAATTCGTTACTGTAGAGCGTGCAGTACATACAGTGACTTTTTGGAAAGAGCAAAAACACTGTCACAAAAACTGCTGAGGCAGGGATATGTTCAGCCGTTGTAACTTACGTCCTTTCAGAAATTCTATGGCCGTCACCACGACATCATAGATAGATATGAAATGTCAGTGTCACAAATGAAAATTGACATTACCCTGAATTGACCCATTGACAGTGTGACGGGTGCTCTATACAGAGCAGGACATGCTTACCCTTCCGCAGCACCTGATGTCACTCTTCTTTTTTGAGAGTTCACACTGTTAGTGCTTTAGTTTTTGGTGTTGTATATGTAATGTTCGTGTGTTTTGTGGGCATGTTGTGTCTTTGGTCTCCGTCTTCTGGTGTTCTTGCTTTTGCCTTGTCTCTGGATTTTGATTTGTGTAATCTTGTGCTTTGTTCCTTCGGTATTCTACTGCAGTTGTTTTGCAAACAGCTTATTAATAAGGACGTTTCTCATCGGTGTTTTACGGTAATATTGTTAAAATGGTATCGGTAAAAACTGAAAAAAAAATCCAGAAAATTGTGACGTAACTTACATTCTTTCCAAAATAAGGGATATTGACAGGATATACTGTATGATTCTGTTAATCTCGATTTCAGATCTAAGGACCTGTAGGTTTTACGGGTATACTGGTTCTTCACTGATACTTCCGATGTCTACTGAAATCCACAATGATTCTTAGGTTAACCCTTCGGGAAGTGTAATTTTTCTTACGTATTGCGACAGTGTTTTACCAGCAGACTAGGCTCCTTGGCCTAGCCCGAAGTTTAGCGGCGAAAACTCCTAAACCCATCTTTCAAAATTAAGTTTTGTCTTGTTTTTTTTTTCATTTTCAATATTGTGCGCTAGGACTTAGTAGTGTACCTGTTGTTGGTTTTATCTGCGTATTTATTATATATGTTAGCGACATTAAGCAAAATCAGGCATTAAGCCTATTTCCTAGGCAATAAGCTAATGTCTAGGCAGTAATGTTATTGATTGAAACGAGTCAGGCATTAGTCTTAAAGACTAGGAAATAGACCTATTGCCTGAATAAAATGGCCAGGCATTAGGCTTATTGCCCGGTGACTTTTTTAACTATAATAAAGACTTTAAATACATGATTTTATTTTGCAAATCAAGATATATAATCAAAATTACAGCTATTTCTTACATTTTGCATTATCCTTGTCACTTATTGTCACATGTGTTTGATAAACAGGCATTAGCTTATTGCCTAGGAAATAGGCATAATGCCTAATTTTGCTTATTGCCGCTAACATATACAATAACGAAACAGGATTATAAAGAAAAGGAAGGTTTGGGTACCAATCGATTAAACCCTACCGCTATCTCTTGCTAGTGTCGGTATTAAGTCCAGCTATCCCGAGTTCCTATCTTTGCCTACGTTTGTCTTGTATCTTTTTATAAGTGTGTTTTCTTGTGCAGTTCCCTGCTGGATTGTGGCATGTAATTGTAATTTTCGGTCATTGCAGGTGTTTCCTGATATCTTCTCCTCATTAATTTATAGTAAGAAATGTGTAAGACATTTGATTGTTATGCTTAGTTATTTAAATGATTTTTCATTTTAGGATCCACCACAAGTTATCCACAGTTAGCCCGTGACTGTGGTGAAATAGCAAATGACGTAAATACCACAGGAGATACGGCATTAATTACATTCACAAGTGATGGTTCTTATCCAGCACGTGGCTTTAAATATGAAATATCAAGTATATCTGGAGGTATGTCTGTATAAATGAACTTTCAGCATGTATGGTTAAAATGGAAAGAATATGCTGTAGATATACATAATTGCTATAGTAATGGTGACATGTACTCAAAATGTGATTTTCAAAGTGAAGGTTGTTGTACAAATGAATTTGTCTTTTCTTGTCAATCTAATACGCAAAATAATTGTAAGTTTAATTTCTGCAGATGACCATTTCAAAAACTTATGTCTCTTCAGTGCAGATCAAATGAAAGCATTTTAAAAACAATAGACTGAAAGATGTATAAAGTTAATAGATGATAAATAAACATAGGGTCTAAATGGGAAGCCAAAATTAGCTAAGGGCCGACCTCTGCACAAGGGAGTCTCTAATTTGTTTTTACAAAGTTCAAAAAATTTCGACATCATACGGGATTGTGATGAATTTTTACACCATGTTTCATACTGTATATGTTTGGTATGTGTTAAGATAGTGAGACTCTATTGACATTTATTTATTTTCATAATTTGTTACATAACCATTTTAGGTACACCTGTTTGTGTCACTGGAACCCCAACAAATCTAACTGCAACCGTTGACAGACAGTATTTCAATTCAGCAAATTTTCCAAGCAATTACCCCGGGTAAGTGTATCTAATTAATAAAAGATTATGAATGTACAAACAAGTGCCCACATCTCAAGATTTTATTATGCCAAGTTTTCTTGCAACTGACTCGACGAGTACCCTGAGTTAAAAAGGAAAAATATTCACGGAAAATGGTTAAAGGTTTAAGGTGTCTGCAGGGTATTAATTTCCTATTATAGAATTTTGTGAAATTTTCTGCGTAGAAACATAATTGTATTATTATTCAAAATATAAACCAAATGTGGGAGTCACCGTGCATTTTTAAATGACGATATGGGTAGATAAATTTAAAAATCTATTATAGATTTTGTTTATACTTTGCATGTGTTTTAAACTCATTATTTTGCTTGCATATAAGATATAAAAATTAGTGGTCATCGTTGAAATAAGCGAGATAAACTTTGAAATGCTAATTTCTCTAGTGATATCTATATGGAATTCTTTTTTTTTCAAATTATCTCCCTTACTTAATTTCTGTGTTCTATATATCCAGCTAAAGATTTAAAACACATGTGTTTTAGTTCAACTTTTTGAAATGAAAATGTTATAAAATGGATAAGGAATAAAAAGTGCAAATTCTTTGGAACTATATTTACATTTACAGTTACATTTTAAATAATTATTTTGTAAAATTTCTAGATGTATGAAACCTAAATGAACAAGTATAAAACAAAAATGGCGGAATAATACCACTGAGACACCTTAATATACAAAAATGTCTAGTTTTATTTCGTCTGAATTGCAGTAAATCATGACTTAATTTCAAGGAGGAAGATAAATACCCTTATTCATGTTATTTGATTGAAAAAATAACTCCAAATAATTCAATTGTATATATATGTGGTTGATTTTGTCGTTTTAATTTTCTCTTCGTAGACAATTCATGTTGTGCCAATAGATGTTTGAATTTAACTACAAACCTTATTATGACTTTTTTCCAATCGCAGTTCTTCCACTGAACAATGGTTAATTTATAACTCCTTGTCATCAGACTATGAAATAGTGTTGCAGACAATAGACTCCAGGATTGAAAACAGTGTTGGTTGTCAGTCAGATAGTGTTAAAGTATACCAAGGTATGGCGCAGTTAGATATAGTTCGTTTGATGCTTACATTAAAAACATTAAGAGGATGCCCATGGCAAATTCAGGCAATGGCTGGCACATGAAAAAAAGTGCTTTCAAGAATCTTTATATATTTTGGAATCACAAACGCAATATCTGAAAAATTAATAGGAAAAAGAAAGGAAACGGGGAATGTGTCAAAGAGACAACGACCCAAAAGGGAGCAATAACAACTCAAAGCCACCATAAGATCTTCAATAAACGGTGAGGAAACCCCACACCCAAGTTTGGTTTTTAATGTGCGACAATGATTTTAGAGTATTAAGTTACATAAGAAACACTGGAAAATATTAGATGAGTGGAAATAACTCCTTTATTGTTGAATGTGTAGGCCGTGTTATTCAACAGACAATAGGTTTCCTATGGGAACAAATTGTGCGCCATTTTTAGTTAACCTTCTCCTTTTTTCGAATGAAGCAAAGTTTTTACAAGGGCTTATGCAACAGAAACAAAAACAACTAGCCCAGACTTTTAATTTCAGCTTCAGATATAAAGACGATGTACTTTCCCTTAATAACCCAAGATTTAAAGAATATTTACATCGCATATACCCCCAGTGACCTTGAAATTAAAATATACAACCGATACACCCAATTCTGCTTCATACCTTGACCTTTTGTTATACATTGACGAACATGGAGGTCCGAAGTCTAGATTAAATGACAAACAAGATGATTCTGACTTTTCAATTGTGAAATTTTCCTTTTTCTACAGCAATTTACATACCCCCCGGCATATGGAGCGTATATTTCACAATTAATTCGTTATTTCACAATTAATTCGTTAATGTAGAGCGTGAAGTTCATACAGTCACTTTGTGGAAAGAGCAAACGCACTGTCACAAAACTACTGAGTCAGGGATATGTTCATCTGTTGTTACTATCGTCACTTCAGAAATGCAATGGCCGTCACCATGACATCATAGATAGATATGAAATGTCAGTGTTCAGAAACTTAGATATCATATTTTGAGCTATCTATTTTTAGATACGGGAAATTGGTTCCCTATTTGAGCATTTGTTTACGCAAATATTTGGTGAGAACAGATTTATGTTGTGCCAGCTGTAAAAAAGGGTCTTATTTCTTCATGGACAGCATCTAAAGTCTAATAGAGGTTATTGCCTTGTTTTTTTTAATTTTTGATTCTTTCTCACTTTTTGTTCTGGTATTCGTTTCCTGATGTATTACACTACATATGTATTTGCTAAATTCAAAGTAGGTCTAAATCTTTTTACAAGTCTTTACAGTGATATTTACACTATAACTGCCTTCCTTAGACCTCTTTAAACAGAAATAATTTACGGTTGCTCAGAACATTGAACTTCTCTTATAAACAAGTGTAATAAATTGCACTTTTTCATTGCAGGGCCTTGTACAACTTATCCGTCACTAGGTACATTCTGTGGTATCACGGAGCCGACATATGTTCAGTCAAATGGGTTGTATGTTTTAGTAATCTTCCAGAGTGACTCCTCATTGGAATACAGGGGATTCAATATAACTTATTACTTAAGACCAGGTAATAATAAAAGTAATAAATCATTGCAGTCTGGGATATATGTGCATGCGACAAAACTTAAAATCGAAATAGCTAATACCTCAGCATCCAATATAATATCATTATAACAGTTTGTGTCAATATAAAATTTACTTAAATCACCAACTACATGTGTTTCTTAGCTCACCTGTCTAAAACCAGGGTAAGTTTTTGCCATCACTTTGCTTTTGGTGTCCGTCGTCCCTCGCAAACTTTTCATTCAAAGATCTTATCCGAAACCACTGGGCCAATTGAAAGCAAACTTAGTAGCAATGGTCTTTTGTGGTCCCCTTCTAAATTTGTATCTTAATCGAAGATAGCCGAAAGCGGGGTCATTTTATGGTCCCTCCCAAAAATGAATCTGACAGATCCGTATCCCATACAGGAGGGCCACCAGCGTGGAGTGACATGCAAAACTCATTCAAAGATATTCTCTTCAGAAGCTACTAATCCAATAGGAAAAAAAACGTAGCCACAATGGTCTTTAGATGTTTTCTACCAACCAAAGTTATCCAGCATGCTTTACCTTTTCCAAGATAACCACCAGTGGGTAGTTAAAGTTTGACATTGAAACCTGTGGGAAGCACATTTAAAAATCTCAGAAATGATTTGTCCAATTAGAACCAAATTAGCCACGGTGGTTCTCAGATGATTCATTCAAAAAATTATGTGGTAGAGCCATACCTCATCCAAGATGACTGATAGCGGGAACATAGTTTAACGTTTAACCCTATGGAAAACTATTCAAAGAGCTTTTTTTCAGATGCAACCAGTCCAATTGGAACCGCATTTCGCACAATGGTCCTTAAATGGTCGCTTCCAAAAGTTTATTCTGCAGGTCCGTACTTCAAGAAGACCGCCAATGGGGAACACATTTTAACATAATACCTTTTTGAAATGCATTCAAAGATCTTATTTAGTTCAATTAGAACCAAACTTGGTCACAATGGTTTTCAGCTGATCCATTTTAAATAGGTACCTGGCAGATCCTTACCTTATCCAAGGTTGCAACCAGCAGGGAGCCTATGGGCCCAATTCAAAGAATTTTATCTCTGAAACCACCAGTCAAATTAAAAAATAAACTTGGTCATAACAGTCATAAGGTACTCACCATCAATCCAAAATTTGTGTCTGTCAGATCGTAATACATGTAGTTTAAAAATGGACCCTTTTGGGAATGCCATCAATATCTCTATGTCAGATAAAGTCAAGGTGAGCATTACAGCATCTTAAGACCCAATGTGTTTAAAGTCCTATTCCTTAAGATTAAGAAATTACAACTTCGCATCTTTCAGATTTCTATCAGCGTGACACTGGTGTTATTTTAGGATGTAAAGGTTGAAAAAAAATTCTAGACAACATCGACTTTGTACAGATTTATGCAACAGCATGTACTTATTAAATATAAATAATACTAAGTGTCCGCCGTTGCAAAAATGGCTTTATTCGATTTCCTTTTTTATTTAACAGACTCTGCCATTCATTCTTGACAACCAAATTCGGTTTGACCAAAATGACTATTTACTGATATCACTTATAATTCATTTAAATCTTTTGCAGATTCTTGTCAGGGAAAGGTAATAAAAATTGTCATCACCCGGAACCTTATTTTTCTTTAATTTTCCTACTTTATTATCTTTTTTAAACTTAAACTGGAGGGTTTATCCTCTTAAAAAATACACAAATTAGAGTTAATACAAATGAACTTGATAATAGATAATCGCTTTTTACAGAGAAATGCTATAATGGGAAGGAATAATTACAGTTTTCAACAAGCTTTTGATAATTTTGATGGGAGGTAGTACTTGAATATAAACAGAAATTTCCTTACCTATCCTCGACAGGTCTCGTGAGACAAAGAAGTGCTTTATCTACTACTTATAATAAGAAATTGTTCAAATGTCATTCTGTTTGAATCTTTAACTCAACTCTGGTATTTTTAAATTATCAAAGTCGTAAATTGTGATAAAATTTTTTGGTTACATCTGTTTTACAGTTACAAAAGATAGCAGCTTGACAAAAGTGGTAGTGGGAATTATCATTGGTGTTGTTGTTGGTGTTATAGTGTTATCTACCATCATTGGTGTGTTGATTTACAAAAAAGTCATATTTAAAAAATTAAAACTTCGTAAAATCGATGCCTCTAGGACATCTTTGAGAAGTAGTTCATCCTCCTCTTCAAGTTCTGATAGTGACCATGAACAAAAGAGACACAAGCGAAGAGTAAAATTGAAACCAGTGAAAACGAAAATGAACCTGAGATCAGCTCGATACGTTCTGAAAGCAGGCTTTACTCAAGTAAAGAAGTGACGCGTTATTGCTACATAATACTTGGTCAAGTGGTAAAGATCGGGATAAAGGCACAATAGAAAAAGATTTTCACATGCAGGAAATGAGATAATATTGAAAACCAGAAATTTTTTCATAGCGGCAGTGGTACAAGTCAGTCGTTTTCCAGTTTAACATAATTGGAGAGCTTGAATATTAACTTTAGCATTGCTCAATTTATCGTTTGTTTTTGTTTTTATTATACATTTTTAATATTGGTTGTTTTTCATATGCATTTATGTCAGTAAGATGGACGTAGGCGTGCAAACGAAAACGTGTCCTATAAGCAAGTATACAAAAAAATGATTAGAGCTCAATATGTTTTTATAATAATTTGTGAATGAGATATAATATTTACTGGTAAGAATTTGTTTCCTTTACTAGGTGTTGCTGTTTTCAACAAAAATGTCAGAATATAGCTCAGTGAGGTCCTCATTTTACTTGAGGAATATTTATGCTTACATTTTGTCCTCAGTTTGTCATTACTATTACTGTAATTCACTTTGCCTGACAGTAAGCTGATACCCAAACAAAAATATTTTTAAATAAATCGTATTAAAATCATGTTTAACTCATACTTAACTTGTACATTCACAAGTTATTGAACTGATTTATTTACAATCTATCAAATAACTCATAAACTGAGTATATATGAGTTATAAAATGAGTTATTAAAACTATACAAGTTTAGTACAAGTTATCTGGGGGATTGTGAGCTGCATGCAATTTATTAAGACAATTTCATGCATAAAAACAAGTTATTTTCAATCTATTTTCTTTGAATCCAAAGTTTTTTTTTACAAGTTTGGTACGATTGATTTACTTTATAATCAAACCACTACAAGTTTGATACGATTTATTGTCTTAAAAAACCCCAATTGCAATTTTGCTACAAGTTATTAAACCTCAATTTGTTGAAAACTAAGGAGTATCTCCCTCATGCAAAGCTCTGTTCTTAGCTGATTTTTGGCCTTCTATTTAGATCTTATTGGTTATTTGTTCTCTCTCAGTTGTTAAAATCTTTTGAGTTTACGGTCTTCCAAACGTTTAGATTTTATCTGCACTGAAGAGACATAAGTTGTCGAAATGCGCATATGCAGAAAATAAATTCACAGTAACTTCGGTGTTTAGTAATTTTTTACACTAAAATTCTCAGAAACAATTTGTATACAATTTATTATTATTATTATTACACAAGAAAACAGGAAACATGTGACCTCAAACATTCATGCACAAACCAAAAGCTTTCAGTTTTGAAAAATCTCATGAAGAGAGTGAGTGTATCTGCCAGTTTATAGAAAGTAACAAAATAAGGTATTACTAATAAAAAACAAACTGCATGACAAACATTTTAAAAAGAAAATATATCATTTAACTAATATGGCATGATTAAGGTAATATAATGACCCTTATAAATTCCTTAAATTGAGTGCGTTTTCAGTAAGGGCCTGCATGTATAGGTAGTGATGGTGATGATGGTTTAAGTTATAATAATGCTTTCTTTCACAAAATTAATATAAATTGTGTTTTTTTTTATTTTATAAATCAGATTTGACATGATTAGTTTGTTTCTATAATCAAGCTATATATATTGACCAATTTCAAATATATTTGAAACATCATCCAATAAATATCTTCATTATATATTGAGCCAATAGTTTAAAAGCAATTTAAAGAACATAAATCGATACTGCAAAATTAGTTATGGAAACAGGAAAATACACAATAATTAGAAATAAATAGAATTTTGGCATATGTAATTAATGTACATGTGTATTGAAAAATTAGGAAGTGACATATATATTAAAAGCACACGAATTATTTCATTTGAGTTATTTAAGAGTTATTAACGAGTTATTTATGATTTATTTCATACAATTTTTGAGTTGTTTACAATTTATTCCTAACAATTTTATTATGATATATTTGCTTTTAACAAGTTGTATGCAATTTATTAGAAACAATGTTGGTATGAAATAAATCTCTATCTTAGCTAGTCGCTTATGCGACAGACAGAACCTGAAGCATACAATGCCATTATCATACCAAAATGCCTCATGCATTCTGTATGGTTGATGCGTAACATGACAATAAGTGAAAATAGAACGTAAAATGAAGTCACGGACAGAATCTGAGGTACGCACAGCAGCTGTCGTCGCAAAGTGCATCATGCTTACCAATATGGTTGATGTGGGACATTTCAGTAAGCAATGATGGACTTCAATCAATCTACGCCGACGTTAGGGGCATCACGCAAGCCCCTCACTTCTTGAGGTGAGCTGATAAAGTTTATCAAGTTGATACAAAGTTGCATGATTCATGTTTTCCTCAAAGCAAAAACAATTCTGGAGTTTTTGTACAGTCTCCGTATCTTTTTTTTATTAAAGTACTATCAAAATTGGGTTGGTGGAATGGGGGAAGGATAATGCGCAAAAGTAGGATGGACAGTTTGTCCTGTTTTTATGTCCATGGCACATTTAAAAAGTTAAGATTACACTAAATACCTACAAGGAAGGAAAAATTAGAATCACATGCCAGAATCCACATTGGAACTGCACCAGAAAAACATAACAGACAAGAGGCAAACATAAATAACGAAAGGAACTTGGGATAGCCAGACTTGGTACCGGCACTAGCAAAAGCAAGCGGTTGGGTTTAACCGGTTTAAGGGTACCAAAACCTCCCCTTTCTCTTTCCAATTTCCCTATAGTATAATAAAAAACGAATAAAACCCCATACAGGTAGACTATTAACTCTATGACCACTATCTTGAAAAAGAAGAGAATATGACAATACGTAATTTGGAAAGATGGGTCATAGAGTGCTCGCCACTAAGGCCTTATACCTCGACATCATTTACTGGCATGTGTTGTTATGCTTAACCTTATTGATATGAATATTATATTCAATTCAGGAGGTCATTAAAACAGATTTAAGTCTTGTTTTATATAAGTCGATGCTGAATATTCACGATATTATAAATATATATAAATTGGAATTTATCAAGTTTTAAATTTTCACAAAACTAACCTTCTGTATTAGCAACATTTCAGTTGGCAAAAATATAATGCACTGTATAACCACAGACGGCGAATGGAATCATGTTCTGATGAAATTGTAATATAATATGGCAAACAAATGTGTGGACAAACACTCCTTCTTGTTCTTCCTTTTAGAGTTACATGTTGTCCCGAATTCTTATCGTTGTTCACGTTTGTCTTGTGTCTTATTTGTTGTTTTCCTGTATAGTTCCTTGGCAGATTGTAGCACGTAGTTGGAATTTTCTACCATTGTAGATGCGTTCTGATATCCCCTTTTTACATTAAACAGGGAATTATTGATACCCATCCATGTGCTTCATGCATTGCATTTAATATATTTATTTTAGTAACTGTCAGAACAGGAATATAAGATGCCCAATTGTTTTCATTCATTTTTAGCTCGCCGGGACGAATGTCAGGAGAGCTGTTGTCATACCCCCGGTGTCGGCGTCGTCGGCGTTTGCAAAACTTTAACCTGGCTTGTGGAATCGAGACCTGAATAGCTAGGATGTTGATATTTGATATGTGACTTCCTTGTGATGAGAGCTTTCTTCTGGTACTATACTTGTAGACATTTTGACCTTGCCCTTGCCCTTAGGGCAATTTTGTAAAAAAAACTTTAACCTTGCCTCCAGACGGTAGACTTTTAGTTGTAGGGTGTTCATATTGGTATGTAACTTCCTTATGATGAGAGCTTTTTTTCTGGTACTATACTTGTAGACATTTTGACCTTGACCTTGCCCTGAGGGCAATTTGTAAAAAACTTTAACCTTGCCTCTAGAAGATAGGCCTTTAGTGGTAAGGTGTTTATATTTTGTATGTAACTTCCTTCGGGTGAGAACTTTCTTGTGGTACCATATTTGTAGACATTTTGAACTTGACTTTGCCCTGAGGGCAATTTTTTAAAAACTTTACTTTTGCTTCTAGAATTAAGTTGTTTAGTGGTATGGTCTTCATATTTGGTATGTGACGCTCTTTTGATGAGAGCTTTCTAATGGACCATATTTGTAGACATTTTGACCTTGACCTTGCCCTGACGGCAATTTTTTAAAAACTTTAACTTTGCTTCTGGAATTAAGTTGTTTAGTGATAGGGTGTTTATATTTGATATGTGACTTTCTTGTGAAGAAAGCTTTTTATTACTTTCGAATTTATTGTGCATTGATGTTACTGGAATCCCCGGCGAGCTAGGTTGCCCTCTGACAACTCTTGTTTATTTAGCAATTGACAAGATAAAACTGTTTACATAAATGCAATCAAATGACTAAGTAGTGAAGATTTTTAATTATGCTGTTTTATTATTCAGCAATAATTAATTAGCATATTTTGAGATATAGAATCAATTTAGGTTACAACAAAAAATGTCTGGGTCGTAATCCAAAGTGCAAATAAAAAGAGTACCTTCAAAATCACCGAAAAAAATTGTAATTTCCAATTTTCTTGAATTATGGAAGGCACTTCAAAAGAAATTGAGGGTTTAAGCGGTTTTCGAGCGCGAAACACCTATTTTTTTTATTCAAGTAGTATCTGGTAGCATATCAACAGCTACTATATATATGGTCCGAAGGGCACCACTTATGCACCCCTTCTTGTCTACCAATTTAAATAAGAAAAGCTCATCTCAAAACCTAGTGAGAAAGGAATCTTTAATCACAGATAGGACCGAATCTTCAAATTTTTCCAACAGGGATTGTTATCTGTTTCTGAATTTTTGTAAATGATCCTATGAGACTTCTTTTTTGTCAATTCCAGATTGATAAGGTTGTAATGGAGATAACTCTGCATATTTGTACTTTCTCTAACGTGACGAATCAACTGTGAAACATACAATCCGTTAGTAGGTAAAGTAGGAATATTGCTCTCAATGAAAATTAATTCATTTTGTCGTAGATTTAAATACTACGATTACAACTTTCGTCAAATTCGAGATGAAAGTAAAAAAATGTAGACCTAGTACTTTCTCTTTCGTAATGTCCAATTTTGCAGGATATACATGTATTTATGGAATCTAATTTGAAAAGGATGCATTATAAATGGAAAGAACATCATCAATGTTAGTAAGATCGAGGGATCTAGCATCATTTATTTTATGATCCTTGATGAATTCCTGAGGTAATTCACTATCAAAGGAGTATAAGGCTAAGTCTGTGAGTTAATGGAACACTGTTCCTGCCTATTGTATTCCAGCTTGCTGCTAATAAACAGCACCCCAAATATGACAAATATTTTAGCAATAAGAAAACACGAGTAACTGTGGCCTAGTGGGCCATGGAAACCCCACGCCCCCATCTCTACCTGAATTTTCTGAAGCATCTGGCAAAAAAGAATTATTAGAAAATAAGATACATTTGCAATATGTTAATAAGCTACTGCATAAGTCTCTACAAATTTCAATCATTGGTTTACGGGAGTATTGGATACCAGCTTTTGACATCGAGCTAGAACGACAAAGTCAAAAACATATCAAAATTCTGTGAAAAAGTGAATTATTGGAAAACAAAATAAATAGTACACATCTGTAAAATGTTATTTAGGCCCTGCATAAGTTTCATGAAATTCCAATCGATGGTCAAGGAGGAGCAGTGGATAACAGGTTGTCCATATGGTTTGAATTGAACTAAATCATGTCAAAATACTAGAAAAAAAGAATGATTGGAAAGCATAAAACGTAGTGCACATATACAATAGGAATAAAGAATTATTGGAAAGCAAAAATGTAGTGCACATCTACAATGTGTAGTTAAGCTGCAAAGTAAGTTTGCTGAAATTGCAATCATTGGTTTAAGAGGAGTAGTGGAAACCAGGTGGTCACCATATGGTTTTCATTGAGCTAAAATGAGAAAGTAAAAAAAAATGTCAAAAATCTGGAAAAAAGGGAATAATTGGAAAACAAGTGTGGATCCAAATTGATGTCTCGCCCGTACCTACTTGGTCGCAAAATTGATTTGAAAACTCTAATTCGGAAAACTTAACATGTTTACTAGACTGTGAAATAAGGGTAAATGACAGAAGCAATATAGTAGACTGTCATGTATCACCCAAAACCAAAATGCACCACTGATAGATAAAAAACCAAACATGTTCACTAGACCGTGAAAACGAGGTCAGGGGCTAAAGCCAAATAGAAGGCTGTTATGTTGGATTTAAGACAAACCCACATACCAAAGATTATTGACCTTACATTAATAGATAATGGAAAACTTAAGATGATCACTTGACCGTGAAATTGATGTCACAAACAAAAGCCATATTGCAGACTTTCATGTACTACCCAAGACCAACCTATATACCAAATATCATTGACCTACCACTAATAGTTACCGGGAAAATGACCTAATCAGAAAAATTTAACATCTTCACTAGACCGTGAAATTGAGATCAAGGACAAAAGCCATATGACAGACTAGCATGTACTACCTAAGACCAACCAACCTACCATATATCATTGACTTACCACTTATAGTGACTGAGAAACTAAGCTAAGCATAAAAACTTAACATGTTCATTGGACCTTGAAATGAGGTCACAGACAAAAGCCATATAACAGAATGTCATGTACTACTCAAGACCGACCTATGTACCAAATATCATTGACCTACCACTTACTTATAGTTACTGAGAAAATAATCTAATCACAAAAACTTATCATGAAAGTTTACGCCGCCGCCGCCATACTTTGTACGCATATGTCTCGCTTTCTGAACCTTTCGTCACGGGCGAGACAACAAACTAGAGGCTCCCAGGATCCTGTATCGCTCACCTGGCTTTCAGTTGCCAAAATCGTGGTAACATTGTAAGTTATACACTTTATCATCAGTCTCTCAAAAGTACCTCGAACACCAACAATATCTTGTACAGTATTTAAAGTCTGATCATGATCATGGTCATATATTTCTTTGTTGGGCTTTTTTGACAAAAAAAAAGTTCTTGCTAAGGACCACTTTCAAGACCAGTTTTGAAATACGAACAATTTTCAACATCGGTTTTGAAGTCGCAACATCAATATCTATTTGGAAACCAAATTTCATTGAAATAGGACAATGTTTAAATTTCCCGTCTTTTTGGCAACCACTTTGAAAATGGCCGTCAGCAAACAGTTTTGAAGTTGTGATATCAATACCTTTTTGGAAACCAAATTTCATTGAAATCGGACACCATTGAATTTTCCTGCCTATTTTGACAGCCATTTGAAAATGGCAGTAAACAAACCATTTTCAACACCGGTTTTGAAGTAGTGACATCAATATCCACTTTGATACCAAATTTAAATGAAATCAGATAATGTTGAATTTTCCCGCCTTTTTTGGCGGCCATTTTGAAAATGGC
>MJUU01055463.1:0-10167 GCA_002080025.1 Modiolus philippinarum | reverse complement strand
TCGAACACAGGCTCTTGAATAGCGAATGAGCTGGGAGATGTAAACTCCGTATGCCGGCGCTGTTGGGATGTTGCTACAAAGGAAAAATACCATTTTCCCAAAGTGTGCAATGTTTAACTGAATTCTGCAGTAGAGGCCATCTTGGAATTGTAATTTGTACTAAAATAATGTTGTTATATTTATAAATAATTATGTTGTCACCATGCCAAGTTAATATCAACTTGATGTATAGAAAAATTCAGATGTACAATGTACAAAGTTTCCCTATGCCCTTGTACATTGTACATCTGAATTTTTCTATATGTTAAACTATGTTCCCCAGTAACGCCAAGCTTGGATGACATGCGAACTACTGGACTTCTGTTGAAATTGTAGTTCTTCATAATATGAACACTTTCTCTATTCAAACTTACCTCTTTCTGAAACAGTTTTGATTATATAATAAAAACATTCAAAACAATCATGAGCTTTTAAAGAAAAAAGCGGAGAAACTCCTAAATGGTTCAAAATTGCAGCATATATATGTAGATCTTGATATGACAAACATTTTGGTAATAATATAAAATGATATACTATCTTCTATGTTATTATAGTATACTATAATAATAATTTGTATTTTTTGGAAAAAGTGCAATAACTCCCAAGATTGGTTGTTAGACTTTATTTTAAAAAAATGCGGGGTAGGTAGATCTTTTCGTGCGTATAATTTCCACCTCGTTCGTTGTCAGATTAACGGTGTATGAATTATCTGGACAAACATCAATTTAATTCTATGTTATGTTAGTAACAACGGCCAAGTTGTTGAGTCCACAGACTTAAAAATAAACTACATATATATATATAGTGCTGCTGATGAGGAATTAATTTCCTATATGACCATACAGCTCATTAAAATAATTGCAGTTGGAGTTATCATATGTGTTATGGTCTCATGTTCATTTACTCCATATCCTTTCGTAAATTATTACATACTCTGATTATGATTCAGACCAAAGTTGGTTACAATTGACCTAGAAGATTCATAGAAAGCGATTTTTGTAATTTTTGTTGAACTGACGACGGACGACTAATGCAACATAATGGCAAAACCTCATATGGCCTATTAAAACAATTCATTACAACGTCAACACAGAGAAACAAAGGCAACACAGAATGTAGACGTGAACTCTTATACAGATGAATTACACGAACCCATATAAATACAATTGGCGAAATCAGGTATTACATGTACAAATTGCATGAAATATTCATATTTACCATTCTTCAGAACTCTGGTTTTTAATTGCATACTTGTTTATTAAGGGGGATTTCTTGCTCTTTTTAAAGTCACAGTAATCATCTTGATTAAAATTATTATGCTTATCCTGATAAATTTTCATCTTGATCATTCGAATTTTCCGAATCAGTCCATGTAAAAAAGCTGATCCCATCCTCCAAAAATGCATTCAATGCATTTGCAGAGATATAAACTAAGATTATGATGTAATTTATTGATAAATTTTCTAATTCGTAATACAGGAAAATCATTTACCAAGACATGCTTTAACGGAAAATAATAATAAAGCTATACTTCGTTCCCGGACTTCATTAAGATAACTTAAGCAGAGATCGATAATATGAAATGGTTGCAAAACGAACAAATTCAAAACCAAAAGCAGTCTTCAGTTTATGAATAATTGTCGGATATCTTGTCTTAGTTATATCCTAAATCAAACAAAAGAAAAGCAAATAACAAATTACGACAATGACTGTAAATATAGTTTCTGCATATGGTCATTTCGACAAGTTATGTCTCTTCAGTGCAGATCACATCAAAACATTCTGAAGACATCAGCAAAATCTATAAAATCTGGTAGAGATCAATAAATCAAAAAGATGAAAATGAAAAGCCAAAATTAAATAAGCAAAGAGCTCTGCTAATTTCTAAAATTCTATATTGCAAGAATCCCAATAAAATCGTTTCAAATGTCAGCACCGTCGTACTGAATACAAAACGATTACAACAACGTGATTTACACTAATGAATTCATGGACGCGTACAGTTACATCAAGATATAAAGGGTTATGGAGTCAATGTACCAAACTGTACATGGTTTATATCCCCAAATAGTAAGCAAGATTAAGTACATTGAAAAATGATCCCTTTAAACCTGGTTTAACCCACCATTTTTTTTATAAAATGTCCGTTCCAAATCGGGAATATGACGGTTTGCATAACATGTTCTTAGTTGGGTTGTCTGTTCTCGATACTGTTGTACGGCTTACGGATTTTCCTTACTGGTCTCTCCCTCCAATTGCTTTAGACTTTTGTTGTCACTTTTTTATTGTTTCATTCTCTATCAGCTTTTGTACACCTTTCGATCTGGATTTCCAATGTTTTAATTTTATATGCACTGATGAGACATAAGTTGTCGAAATGGCCATAGTCAGAGAGTAAACTCACAGTAACTTAGGTATTTGTTATTCATTTCCAATGGGTCGATGTCACTACTGGTGGACTGTTAGTCCCAGAGGGTATTCACCCGCCCAGCAGTCCAGTACTTCGGTGCTGGACCGAAAACCGATTTTTTTTTTTGGAAAGTTGTAATATTTAAATTAGAATTTTTGTTTAAAACTAAGGAATATCTCCCTCAGACAAAGATCTGTCATTAGCCGAATTTGGCTTTGTATTTAGATCCTTTTGATTGTTTCGATCTCTATCAGCTTAAGTACACAAGTCCTCTCGATTTGGATTTCCAATGTATTAATTTTATCTGTACTGACGAGACATAAGTTGCCGAAATGGCCATATGAAGAAAGTAAATTTATAGCAACTTGGGTATTTTGTTATTCAAACAATTTTGCGTTATAGCCCGGTAAATTTATCTGCTATGATGAGAAATAAGTTGTCAAAATTGACTTCTTCGGAAACTTTTACACTAACATATGTATTTTTTTATTTTTCAGAATAAAAGAATAAAGCTGACAAATCCGATATTTTTGGAGCATAAGCAATGAAGGGATATCGAGTAAATGCACATGATACAAAGTATCTACATGGTAAACAGCAATGGAACAGCCCTTTTATTTATGTTCTTCATGTTGAAGTCATCATGAGGCCTTCAACAATGCGCTTTGCCCAAATCTCATCGTAAGTTCAAGACGGCCCCTAGCACAGGTTTGAGTGGAATTCATTGCTAGATTTCGAGCAATGCTACATCCTTGACTGTATAAACATGAGTGCGGGATCGTCAACAAACATAAAACTAAATGGCAAAGTGTTCTGACAATTGCTGTCATCCGTTGCTAGACAAAAAAGACTAACAGACGACAATTACAACACTTAAACAAACACAGGGCACTCATCGGGTCAAAAGTAAGAAAAATTGGCGTAATAAAATGATGAGATGTAGGCATAAAAACAGGTAGTCAGAAAAAAAATAACATAAAAATTAAATGCACATGAGACAAAATCTCTACAAATACATGGTAAAAAGCAATGGAAAAGGCTTTTAGTGTTGTTCTTTATATTGAAGTCACCATGAGGTCTTCAGCGTTAACCTTGCTCAAATCTCGTAATAAGTTCAAGACGGCGGTCCCTAGCACCTCTTAATATATCCTTAACTCTTTTATCGGGTTTATAACTGTAATACACAATAATGCAAAAAAAAAAAACACTTAACAGATATAAGTTGTCAAAATGGCGATCTGCAGAAACTAAATTTGTTTGCAATTCGTCTTACGAAATGATTACCAAAGTGCTAATATTATTTTTATATTACATATGGTATAAGTTCCTATTATTCTCATTGGCTAATACGGTCACGTGATTTTAAGAATATTCAGTATATTTCAGCGTTGTTTCTAATTTTAGGTTATATTGACGCCATGTTTCTATTTTTAGGGATATCTATATTGACGCTATGTTTCTATTCTTAGTTTTGTTGACGATACATATCTGGTTGGACTTTCAGACTAAAGTTTTTCACTAAGAAAGGCCTTATGAAATATTTCAATAAATATTGGAAAAGGAGTTTCCGCCGGAGAAGTAAAAGGGGGTATAAAATGTTTCCAATGTATTGAAAAAA
Source organism: Modiolus philippinarum (assembly GCA_002080025.1). Lineage (NCBI taxonomy): Eukaryota > Metazoa > Mollusca > Bivalvia > Mytilida > Modiolidae > Modiolus > Modiolus philippinarum. The sequence goes on along the minus strand of MJUU01055463.1, from coordinate 6,100 downwards.
TATTCTGCACCAAAATGTAATGAAAACCACAAAACTACATAAAATTATGTAATATAAAAATGATGGACTTTTTACTCTGTCAATATGTTAAATATGGACCTGTTAGGAATATATTGACCTCGGACTTCGTCCTCGGTCAATATAAACTTAACAGGTCCATATTTAACATATTGACTTCGTAAAAAGTCCATAATTGATAAATATCATTCCCGCTATACGATAAGCATTACTCACTTATTGCAGTATGAAGAATATTGCGAAATGTTTAAGTATCTCAAAATTATTTTCACATTGCGTCATATTTGAAGTTTATTAAGCATAAATCAGACGTTGTCAACGTATTTTGTTTTTGACATTTTCAGTCAAATATAAGAATTAACACTGCAGTCATCATAAAGTGGCTTTGATATACAAAAGAAATACCTACAGGTTGAAAAATTATCATTAAATGTATTGATGTTTTAAGTCTAGGTGCCACCTAAAAATCATGCAAAACAACGTAATTAGGCCAGATCATAGGAGGCTTTGAAGCATTTTATATTGTAATTAAAAAGACAATTCTTCAAAGAAGAATTGCAAGGTCTTTCACAAGCCTACTAAGCACAAATATTACTCATTAAACCTCCTTTCTGTCATTTCACTTTGGCATAGATTTTGTTCATTACAGTATTTTCAAGCAACCTAAATAATGTAATAATAAGACATCCTGTAAGTCATTGTAAGTTCAGTAACAACATGACTTAATAAATATACATTGTAGATTGATTATGAGCAATTTTTGGCTACGGGAACATCTAAATTCAAACAAAAAATTAATATAATAGTAAAACGGCACATACATGTATAGTGTACATGTTTGACCAATCCTCCACCTGTAATTCCTATACTACATGTAGTACTTTAACATGTCCATTGGTAAGTTCTGACCTCTGCGGCCTTGACTTTTCAGATGAACTGAGTTTTGCATGCATGTGTATTTAAATGTACAATGTACATGTATGTTCCTATTGACTAAACCTATACACTTGCAAAATATGCAAAATCATATCTTACAAAATGTACATACATGTAATTCAAAAGTTATAGCATAGCTAAAGTTTAGGATGCCCAGACAGACAGACAGGACTAAAACGATATGCAAGATCCTTGATCCTGGGGCATAGTATGCATAATAAAAATATGCATTACAACCTGACAAAGAAATAAAGATTCATGGGGGATGGGTGGTTTAAATTTTGCATTTCTCATAAAACTGATTTTCAATTACAACATGTACAAATTTCCTTTTTAAATGATATGTCTACTGTTGTACATGTACCACTAATCAAAAGTGTTAAAAGGTGGAAATGGTAATATTTTACACATAATACATGTATTTCGTACATGTCATATGGCTGTCAGATCTAAATAATGTCTGTAATTAAATAGATTATCATTAGCCATATTTATTCCTTTATTTGAAATGTAAGAAGTAAATTACTATGACCATGATGACGTCAGAAAGTGTTCCAGTTTAATTGCACATTTGTACATGTATTTTTGGACGCTGAATATTTGACTGCCATGACAGCATTTCCCAAACCTGCAAAAACATGTATTTGTAAAATACCTACATTTTTGTATCAAATGCGAATCAATGAATTCATTATTGTAGTCGAAACAAAACATGAAAGTATGAGACTGTTGAAAAAGTCATTATTACTGTAATGATAAATTTTGATTGCATTACTATAATAACTTTTTTGAAGTCGCATTGATTATTTCGACTATAATGATGATCTCATTGATTGACAGATTTACAGTAGGTGCCTTGCGATAATCAAAATATTTGTTTTATTCAGAAACAAATACTATAATCGATGAAAAGAAATTTGTTTTGAATTGGGAAATCATTTCCATTTGCATAATTTAATTTGAACTTTTCTATAATCCCAGGGCTACTTTATTGTCAATCTCAGTAAAGTAATGTTGTATGAACATGTGCAGTACAAAAAATGTACATGTAAACATGCATTACTAGATAAACATATTTTTTGTATTTTCCTGAAAATTGTGTTGTCTCAGAAATAAAAATAACTGACTGTCTGTCAGTGTGAATAATATTCATTTCAGATAAACAATATTAATTACATGTATAATACACAATTTACATCCTTCATAAAAGAGAAAATATGGTACTTTTAAGCCCCCCTTCTGATCTCCCCATTTGGATCATGCGGGTTTAAATAAACCTTTATCCATGTATCTGTTCAATTTCTGTGTTCATAACATTCTCTGATGGCATATACAGCTATGAAAAGTGTCCTCTTGTGCAATATACATGCATATAAAAATATACAGTATACATGTGCGCATAAAACTCCATAAAATGCAAAAAGAATGTTACTTGAACTCTACAAATGTATATCCAACAAAATATATAATTCTGTGTAAAATTTTATTGGAAATGTTACTTGTACAAAATATATCTACAGTAAATCAATGTTGCTACAAATTTGTCAACATTTGAATCTATATTTCTCCATAATTTTCACAGATTTTCTCTTTTATTAATTGTGATTAAAATTTTTGCACTTACATTACACCCAAACATTGCGATTTATGAAAACAAATACTTGTAGACCATCTTGTATTGGCATTACATTGTACTAGTATGCCTAATTAACTGATTACACTAGAATCTTTATTTTAAACTCTATATGCATACATGTAAGTAAGTAAGTAATTTATTCAGTATAAAATCCAGTACAAAGGATCATCACTGAAATACATTCAGACAAAACAATCAACATCAATTACACGATAGGACAGACACAAGACACAAAATACAACAAGAATACAAAAAATAATAATAAAGAAGTAATTATGAACTACACTCTTATTTCAGTATCTATGAAAGGCAAAATGCCTGCACTGTTTTCAAAGCTTTTGACTCAAATTCTATAAGAAATAGTGACTGTAAGATTGAATGTTGTCAAATATCCCTATTCACGATAAGTTTCACAAAGTTTGATCATGAAATGAAGATTTTATGAACAAAAATTGATTTGGGTACAGAGATTTTTGGTACAGGTATGGGACTTGGGTACATGTTACACATTTTATATGTGAGATGGTAATGATATTACTATATGTGGTATCGCCATACGATGAATCTTCCATAATTTAAAATTAGTTAACTTCTACTTAAACGTGTATCAGGTTGCATATTAAATCCAAATTCTGAACTTAACCGGTATCAGAGATGCAAATTTCAGCACTTATTCAAGCAAAAGCCGGTGATAAAATTAAATAGAACTCAGCACACAGCCTTTCTCCAAAAAGATGCTGAAATATTTTTGTTCGCAATGTGTCCAGGTATATATACAATGTAACCCCTGCTAATACAATGTCATAAGAACACACATCTTAATGGACCGATTCAGAAATGCAACGGCATTATGGGATTGTCATTGTTCTGAACGTTCTTGATTGGTCCAAACGTATTTTACAAGTACGCTGAGCTTGCGTAACGTCATTTACGAGGACGGAAGTTGAATTTCTGAATCGGTCCATTACATGTATGTGATGCCAAACAGACATGGTGACATCCAACCTCTATCCAACCATTCTAGTTTCTAGTCGTGCACAAGAAAAATTTCTGGCAAAGAAATCCAGATCGTGTCCATTAAACGTTTTTTTTTCCTCGCACATTTTTACATGTTGTAGGTGGGATTTTACACGTACATGTATATCCCTTCATCATGTTTGTCTTTCGTTTACAATATAATATCCATGCTATATTTCAGTCTGAGAATCCACTATTTACCTGCACGAATCAAGAAGGCTGTTTCATAAATCAGTTGAAAAGTTACTGACACATTTTAGGGTAACAATGAAGTAATTATGTTTTTGTTTACATTCCTCACCGCTGACCGGCAAATTTTTTACCCTAAGATTGAGGGAAGCACTAAATGTGATTGGGAAGTGTGATTAATTTGATATGTGATGCGATATAGTAAATGGTCTAAGGTCCCAGGTCTGTAGGACTTACGGTTTGGAAGAAAAAAATTGTTCCGGAAACTCTAAATCTTTCAGGGGAAATTACTCAAAAAAACATACCGCATGATTTGGAAAAAAAATGTCCTAAAGTTCAATCTTGACATTCTAAACATTTTCCCATTACAATTCTTCAACTATCTTTTACGGTTTTTCAGATAAACGGATAAAAAGGTTTTTTGACCGGGGGAGATAACTCCGTAAGTAGAAATAGGCCAGCATCCAAGTTGTGATTTTTTTCGAGCGGTTAACTTTCCGATCAATGATAAATTATAAGCGAAGTTATATGTTGCATAGTTTTGTGGGCGCGAGCCGGCAGAAGAAAAAGAATAATAATAAGAAGAAGAAAAAGAATAATAAAAGAAAAACAATAAGGTCTTTACGACCAAGGTCGTGAAAGACCTTAATGAAGAAAAAATTGAATATCAGAGTAGTGGAATCTCTTTATAATAATAATCAGAAATATTTTAATACGGTCCCCAACTTAAAAAAAATCCAGGGGCAGATAACTCAAAAACAGTATATCGAAAAGCTTTGGTCCAACCATGCCGCACATTATTATTATTACTTTTCATCATTCATTTACTATGGTTTTCAAGAAAAATAACAAAATTGTAGAAAATTTATTGAACAAAGAGCGATAACTCTTTCCAGGGTCAGTATAGAAACTCGGTCCAATGTAACAAATGTAGTCCTTAATGTACATAACATTGTTCCTAATATACTTCAACAGCATTTTCTTGCGGTTTCCAAGTTGAGATTATAACAAGGTTAGGGGCCAAAGATCCAATTGACCTTTGACCTTGAGATCATTTTGAAGGTCAAGTCTTGCAAACCCTCATGGTGAAAGTCTCAGATCTGTACGGCTTATAATTTAGGTGTATTGCGCAATACCGGAATCTTAAAATTTTCAAAGGGCGATAACTCACAGAAAGAGTCGTCAAATCTTTTCGGACCAAATGTAATAAAGTTGCGCCTTATTATAACAAGTATTTTCCCATTATATTTAATCAGCCATCTTTTATGGTTTACGAGATAGCTTGCTAACAAGGTCAAAGGTCACCAATGAAACTCATTGGTGACCTTTGACCTTTAGATCATTTTGAAGGTCAACTCTTGCAAACCTTCATGGTGCAAGTCCCAGATCTCTATGACTTATAGTATTGCACAATAGCGGAATCTTAAAATTTTTCAAAGGGCGATAACTCATAGAAGGAGTTGTCAAATCTCTTCGAACCAAATGTAACAAAGTTGCGCCTTATTACGATGAGTATTTTCCCATTATATTTAATCAGCCATCTTTTATGGTTTACGAGATAGCCTGCTAACAAGGTCAAAGGTCACCGATAAAGGTCATCAATGACCTTTGACCTTGGCATTTTTGGATGTACAATATGTCATTTAGGATTAATGGTCAAGGTCCCAGGTCTGTAGGACTTACGGTTTGGAAGAAAAAAATTGTTCCGGAAACTCTAAATCTTTCAGGGGAAATAACTCAAAAAAACATACCGCATGATTTGGAAAAAAATGTCCTAAAGTTCGATCTTGACATTCTGAACATTTTCCCATTACAATTCTTCAGCTATCTTTTACGGTTTTACTGATTAACGGATCGGGGGGATAACTCCGTAAGTAGAAATAGGCCAGCATCCAAGTTGTGATTTTTTTCGAGCGGTTATCTTTCCGATCAATAATAACTTATAAGCGAAGTTATATGTTGCATAGTTTTGTGGGCGCGAGCCGGCAGAAGAAAAAGAATAATAATAATAAGAAGAAAAAGAATAATAAAAGAAAAACAATAAGGTCTTTACGACCAAGGTCGTAAAAGACCTTAATAATCAGAAGAATTACTATAAGTCTTTCCCCTGAAAGGGAAAGACCTTAATTAGTAACTGTATAGTTTTTTTTTCTCAGTAAATAATTACTGTATGTTTGTATTTGCTTACCCCTATGGGTGTAATTTGCAAGTAAATTATTATAAAATAAAGGACTGTTTCAGTTGTCTTTTAATAATCAGCTTTTCAGAATTACCAATAGTATCATTTTTATTTAAGGCAAGAAG
>MJUU01055462.1:0-24928 GCA_002080025.1 Modiolus philippinarum | reverse complement strand
CCAGTGGTAACAAATAACTAAATACCGAAGTTACTGTGAATTTACTTTCTGCATATGCGCATTTCGACAACTTGTGTCTCTTCAGTGCAGATAAAATCTAAACGTTTGGAAGACCAGAAACTCAAATATATTTAAAAACTGATAGAGAACAAATAACCAATATGATCTAAATGTAAAGCCAAAATCAGCTAAGGACAGAGCTTTGCATGAGGGAGATACTCCTTAGTTTTTAACAAAATTTACAAAAATTTAGATATTGCAAGGTTCCAAAGATAATCGGCTTTCGGGTCAGCACCGAAGTACTGACTACTGGGCTGGTGAATACCCTCGGGGACTAACAGTCCACCAGCAGTGGCATCGACCCAGTGGTAACAAATAACTAAATACCGAAGTTACTGTGAATTTACTGAAAATTTACTTACCTTAATGAAAATGATAGAAATTCTGACTTTTAAATAGCCTGGGATCCTGGCCCAAGCTAGCTACCGCGCAAGGGCCAGGTGGATAAGAAATTATTCAGGGCAAAATAGCCCTGAATCTACTGCGCATGTCAAAACAGAATGTAAACAAACAGAAAGAAACAATATGGCGACAATCAACTTAGCTGGCATCGATTATTTCAGATTTGTATAGATTTCGTCGCATTTCCACATATTTTCTCGTGGGGATTGTAATTTTTATTAAATGTTAAAGTAAGTAAGTAAGTAAAACTTTATTTCAATTCGGCATGTAAAATAACATAAAACATAAGCTCTTAAGAGCTTTTAACCGAATATATAAAACAAGTACATCAACAAATCAACAGAACAGGCAGCATGCAACTTCAAGCACAAAATAAAACATAAGCACATTTAGCAACATAAAAAGCAAAAAGCATTTTAAAAAAGCAGCAAAGCACTAAAAATGTTAACCCTACCTAATGAGGATAAAAATTTTGCATAAAATTTACCAGAGTTAACAAGATATAAAAATAAGAGAAAGACACAACACTTTAAAAAATAATTTACAAAATTTGATAATGCTAAAAAATTAAAACTAAAGGCTGTCAGAAAAAATTCCAAAATTTGGGAAAAACACAAGACAAATTTTTATCTACACGCAGAGCAACGACACTCAGAACCAGTCCAGGACTGAACAAGGCTTCTAAAATGTGCGAAGCTATGTTCACTCCTGAAGTGGTCTGGTAAGCTATTCCAAAGGGAAGCTGCAGCAAAACGAAGAGATTTCTTACCGTATGTTGTTGTCCTTACCTGTGGTATATATCTAAAAGAATATTTAGAATTTTTAATATTCAATAAATTATGTAAACAAACTGGAGTTGTTTTATTAAAAATTTTGTAAGTCTCAAGTGCCATTGTCCTTACACGCCTTACCAGTAGGGTTGGAACCTATGCATTTTGCAGCAGAATTTCTGCTGTGGATGAATAATCATCGTAAATAAAACGTAAAGCTCGCTCTTGTATTTTTTCAAGTTTTTTAGAATTTTTTTCAGTACAAAAATGCCATGCCAAAGGGCAGAAATTAAAATTACTCAGAATGAAGGTATGAAAAATAGTTAATTTGTTAAACTTTGTTAGATATGAACCTAATCTTTTTAGTACGTTCAGCTGTTGTGAGGCTTTTCGGCACAAGTTGCTTATATGTTGATCAAATTTTAACTGATAGTCAATATCAATTCCCAGTAATTTTACAGTTTCCTCACATGATAGAATATTATTTTGAATTTCAATAGGTGGATTTTTTTCAAAAGTTTTTTTCCCTACTGCCAATACCTGGAATTTATCAGGATTTGCTTGCATTTTATTTTCTTTAAACCAATCAATCAGCACTTGAGACTCGGCTTCCAAAGTAGAAATTAGGATATCAAAATCCGGGCTTATGAATGATAAAGTATTATCATCAGCATAATTATATAATGAAGTGCGTTTAATAAAATAAAAAAATGTTTATAAACACGTTAAACAAGAGAGGACCAAGTATCGAACCTTGAGGTACGCCCTTTTGGATGGCAGCCCAGTCACTCAGAACATTATTTACTTTTATTTGTTGTTTTCTGTTAGAAAGATATGATTTTAATAAAGATACAGAATGTGGGAAACCCCGTAAGCCGATAATTTATGTAATAAAATTTCATGAGGCAAACAATCAAAAGCCTTTGAAAGATCCATAAGAACTGCCGCAACATAATAATTTTTATCTAGGGCTTCACGCCAGTCTTCTAACAATCTGAGTAACGTGGTCTGACATCCATGGCCGCAACGAAAAGCACACAGGTAAGGATTAAAAATGGAATCAAAAAATCATATAGCTGTATTTCAATAACTTTTTCATATAATTTGGAAAAAATGGGCAGGACACTGACTGCTCTGTAATTTGATATTAATAAAGGGTCATTTTTCTTAAATAATGGGGTTACTTGTGCTTGTTTAAGTCTGTCTGGAAATACACCTGTGTCAACAGTAATATTTATTAGTGTTGACAACTGAGGTGATATTACAGACTTACTTGATTTTATTATTTTGGCGGGAATACCATCCGCTCCAGTTGCTTTTTTAACATTTATCTTATTTATTACTTTTTCCACTTTCTCAGATGAAACTTTCTGAAACTCAAATTTTTCATTACATTCCATACTATTATTTTCTTGAATAGCATTTATACTAGAGTGTGTTGAAGGGTCATATACAACATTCTCACCTATTTTCTCAGCTACAGTTGCAAAAAAATTATTAAAAAGATTTGATACTTCAGTTGAGTTATTTATTATTTTATTATCATTACACAAAATAATTTTTTGATCCCCAGATTCACATTTCTTTGGAAAGAACAGTTTAACTGTTTTCCAGATATCAGTATTTTTTGCACCTCCAGAACAGCGTTCTAAAAAATAATTTTTTATAGATTTTCTTTGCAATTTATTCACAATATTTCGTTGCTGTCTGAATTTTTCCCAAGTATAATTATTTCTACTTTTTGTATACTGGGAGTATAACATTTGCTTTCCGTATATGGCCCTTCGCAACTCGCCATTCATACATGGGAGTGGTTTACGTCTAGGGTACCGTGATTTAAGTGGGGCATGCTTATTTAATATATTTAAAAATCATTTTCATATTTCATGTATATAATTCATTTACCTCTTCTGTAGATGTAATACTTTGTACATTAGTTACCTCAATCTGATCTATATCTTTATTAAATTCATCTATATCAAAATTTCTGTAACTTCTGTATATTATTTTACTTCTCTGTTGTGCAGGTAAATGACCCTTCAAAGTTACTGATATTAGATTATGGCAGTCACTCACACCAGTTGGTACATTTAGAGTGTTAAAACAGAGTGACCTTTTATTTGTCAATATGACATCTACAAGAGATGGATTACAGTCTTTTGTAAAACATGTTGGTTCTTTTACCAATTGATCCAAATCAAAAATATCACAGATATCTTTTAAGGTTGACATTTGGTTTCATTTTTCATGTCAAAATTTATATCACCAAAAACAATAATGTTCTCATATTTTACAATAATTTTATCAGTATTTTTGGAAAATTTTTCTGAAAAATCAACATTATTTACTGAAGGTGGTTTATAAATACCCATAAATAACCATTTTGTATCATTAATATGTATTTCATAAGAAATATTTTCTAGTGTGTCACATTCAAAGTTTACTTTTCTACTAGATGGAACGTCTGATGATATAATTGATAAAATACCTCCACCATTTGATGTTCTATCACGACGATGTAATTTGTACCCATCGACAGAAAACAAATTGTCGTTGAATGTTGCATCCAGTTTTGTCTCTGCTATAAACAATAAATCTACAATTCTATCTGTTAGTAATTCCTTGATATCATCAAACTTATACCTAATACTGTTCACATTCAAATACGCTGTTATAAAATTTCTTGGATGTGATTTCCTAGCATCTCTCAGCTCTTTGAAACATATACTTTTGTTGTTGTTTACACCGGATGTTCCCTCAGACATTTAGGGGAGATAATCGTACTTGGGTGTGTTTGACTCCTTAATCAGACTGTTGTGGAGTTGCTCTCCACGTCCCGTAGGTCCGGGAGGTTCTCCATTGTTGGAGTGGTATAATGGAGCCATGTAAGAAGACCCCCAACGAGGAGATGCTGGCACGCATGGGTGAACTGGTACCTGTAGCTGTCTCTTGCAGCATAGTACCCAAAGGGAACGGACGGTTGTGATTGTTAGAAGTCAGTGTAGATTCCTAATAGGACAGGTAATATATACTTGGAAGTGTAGTATAGTTTAGGTCCAGTCAGTCCATACGTCGTGGCGAGCGGACACATCACTTGGTACCCGTCGTCGGTCCCTCGAGTTACACCTCAGTGGTAGTGCGGGTTCCAGGAAAAATCCACAGGGTCGCCATTTTGGCTGTTAGGAATCGGACCGGATGCAGTCAAGCGTGACTTGCACAACGTGTTTTGTGACCTTGTGACTTCGGGTCGGATTGTCAATTTCACTGTCTTTGTTTACGTGTTTACGTGGTTGAAATTTCACGCAGTTCGTGCTTGAAACGGAGTATTACACGTGTTGTAAAGTTTTTATATCTTCGAGCCAGTTCATTTTTGATTAGTTTCGTGCCTCACGTGACGTGATCAATAACCGGAAGTGATTTCCGTGATTTGTTTACCAGGGAATACACAACTGGTGTGTATGTAAACAGTGTATTGATTATTAAAGCTTGTTGATAACTGGTGTTTAGCTTTAATTTAATTGAACTGAGCTGATTATTTGGAATTAATAAAGTGATTATTGAAGATAATTGACAATATTTTAGTCTGTTCATTTGGGGTATGGAGTNGGTATAGAGTAAATGTACTGAGAGTATAAAATATCTGTATCTGTATTATTAGTTGTATATATAGATAGGGATATTTAGTCAGGATATCAGATTATAAAGTGAGAATCAATTTTGATTCTGAGAGAGTTTTGAAATGTATACATGGTGTTGGCCCTGTCACGGCCCAGAGAATAATGAAACTTAGAGAAATTGGGGTTGACATTACACCCGAAATATTGAAAGGGCTCCCTTATATGAAGGGTAGGGTGAGCGAAAATATGTTAGATATGGTTGACTTTACCCCTTGTGACAGAAGGGAGGGGGAGTATCTGGACATACGGCACCACAGTACCCAGATCTCACCAACAAAAGATGAAACCTTGGTCAAGCAGACAAGTGACCTTGGGCCCACGGCCCAGCCCGATCATCATGAAGATGTACCTACAGGGTACGGTCAACCTGAGTATGAGTCTACCCCATACACGCCGGAGGAGGCAAAACAAGAACTAGCCAGGTTAACACAATTTAATGTAGAAATGCAGGAATGGCTTGCACAGCATAGGTCGAGAATAGAGAGTATGCAAATTACAATACCGGACAAGACTTTTTCTGGCCCATCGTTTGGCCAACCAGTATTTACTAGCCCAGAGCACTCGCGCTGGGGTACACATCCTGTTAGCACCAGGCCTAGCCCGTCCCATACGGAAGGTGTAAAAGAACTACATGATAGGTACACACAAATGCATGATCTTGTACAAGAAAGTCTTTCAAGCTTAGAGCTTAGCTCCACTAAACTAGAGGGGAAACCAATAACTTCATTGGGTTATGAAGACACAACAGTTGAGCAATATCAGCCAACTGCAGCAACGCTGAAACACAATGTTGAACTTAAACAACAACAAGAGCAACATGTACATATGTCTCATGTAAATCAACAAAATAATACTGCGGAGCAGCAACAAACCCAAATTGCTAGCATCCAGACAGGATTAGCTGGACAGCAGCAACATCAATCAACTAGTCAAGGGTCAGGGAGTACTGCCCAACAACAGCGACAGTCAACCAGCTGTCAGTCTGACACGTCACTCCAGCCCACCTTAGCCGCAACAACGCTACACCGCCAACAAGTCCACCAACGTTGAGACTAAGAAAGTCAACATGTCAGCAGCCCAGTAATAACACACAGACTGTTAGTCAGCCCAATGCACAGCAGCTGCCCACACAGACTAAACCAGTTTCACAGGCAGTACCACCGCTAAACATGCCTATCTATCAGCAAACTACAAGTGCAACCCCGGGGCCCGCCCCGGCATTTGTTAACACGCAGGGACCACAGGTTCCACAATATCATCAAAATGTACATATGCAACAATCAAGACAAACGTGGGTCGGAGTACCACCCAACCAACCTCCGACATGGGTCGGAGCACCACCCACACAACCACAACAATTGGTCGGAACACAATCCAATGAACCACCACTTAGGGTCAGAGTGCTACCGGATGTACCAACACAACTGTACACAGGGACTAGACAGAGAGAATATAGAAGCCGTCCAGATAATACTGGTTATACAAGTGCTTAGTCGACAGACTACAACTCAGATGCTTCTCTTGGGGACCCCGTCCCCCGAGCAAGCAGGCCTAGAGACAGAGGTAGAGAAAGGCACAGTTCGGCTAGACAAAACCGCAGAAGAGATGTGTCTCCTGGGGAGGTTTCCGGAGACAGCAGAAAATACGGAAGTAGTAGACGACGTCAGTATAGACCACTTTCCAGAAACTCGTCTAGACACTATGTTTCCTCTGTTGATGAGGAACAGAGTGATATTGACCGACCTAGGGTCAATACAGATCAACAGAAGAGAACCTTTTTATCTTCAATACACAATTCCCTGAAGTATACAGGTAGGGGGAATTGGAAGGCGTTCCACACAAAGTTTGAAGGGTATGCTAGTGCAGCTGGATGGACTAACCAGCAGAAAAGAGCACAACTTTGTTGGTGCCTTGAAGATAAGGCCAGCGACTTTTACACGCTCCTACTGGAGCAAGACAAGTACATTACGTATAGAGAGGTAGTCACCAAAATGACTAAACGGTTTGGACTCCAGGAGCTACCTGAAACATCACAGGTGCAGTTTCAGACCAGTACTCAACGTAAAGATGAGTCCTTGGAGGATTGGGCAGATCGTGTCCTTTCCCTAGCTACCAAAGCCTATAGAGAGCTTCCTGAAGAACACATGACTCGACAAGCTATAATGAAGTTTTTCCAAGGCTGTAACGACTCACAGGCAGGTCAGCACGCCTGTACACAGAAACCAGCGACTATGGAAAGCGCTATGGACACCATAAAGTGGTACCAACACTCTAGGACAGCTGTTCAAGCTCACAAATCTCAGGATAAGACACCAGTTCCTGAAATACATGGGAAATCAGACTCGCCAGTTGTTCATGGTGTGGGTACGTCCAAGTCAACTATGGATACCCGCCTATCTCAAGTTGAACAACAACTTCAACAGCAAGTTGAGTAACAACAACAACAGCTTAAACAGATGGAAAAGCTTATGTCATCTGTAGAGACCTTGACAGCTTCAATGAAAAAGTCCAGCCAGTCGGCTGGAACTACAGAAAACAGACGCTCTGATTCAGACAGGGGCTCCCCTAGACGTCAACAGCGAAGCCCTGGAAGTAATCAAAGGAGGTCAAATAGAAATACCAGTCGTAGACAACAAACAAGTGGTATTGAATGTTTCAATTGCCATAAAGAAGGCCACATCAGTCGAAATTGTCCAGAGCGGAAGACGTTATCGCCCAGGCGAAACCACCAAACAGAGAGAAAGAAGGTTACTTAAGAAGTACCTGCTGGTACTGATACTGAAGATACAAACAAGTCTAATGGTACAGTGGTAAGAACGATTGGTTCTGCAAACCTGTTGCGTGCTAAAGTGCTAGTACAAGGCAAAGAGGTGACAGCACTCATCGACACGGGTTCTGAAGTAACCATTATGCAAGACAAAATTTTTAATGGGTTAGCTGATAAACCATACACTATCAGAGAAACGACCATGCACGGTGCAGGTAGAGATATGACCATGAAATGTAGGGTCACTAACCCTATTCTATTCCAGATAGGTGGCCTGCTATTCAGCCACCAACTGTATGTTGCACCGATAGACTGTGAAATGTTACTTGGATATGATTTCCTGGCCAAGAACAAAGCTATTTTGAACCTGAAAGATAATAGTATGGTTGTTAACAACAGAACAATCAACCTCCTGCTGGGAGGTGAGAGTGACAGAAAGGAACCCAGAGTATGTAGAGTTACCTTACCAACCACCACCGTAGTACCACCAAACTCAGTAGTACGCATGGGCTGCTCAGTCCCTGAGCAAGTTCAAGACTTTGTAGTTGAACCAACTGTTGGATCCAAATTACTGATACCCAGATCAGTATCTGCCAAAGGACAAGAACCAGTGGTATATTTTTTGAACATAACGGATAACACTGTCAAACTCCAGGGTGGAATGGAAATAGCTGAAGTCCATGAAGCAACCGTCATTAAAGACATGGACGGCCTTGTTGTGCCGAGTGTAGGAGGTTGCTCTTCCAGAGACAACAAGAATGAGAAATACTCAGAAGTTCAAGTGCCTGAGCACTTAAAAGAACTTTATGACGAGTCCAGCCGAGAGCTGACAGACTATCAGAAAGCCAAATTGAGGAAACTCCTTCATGATTATGCAGATGATTTTGCAAAGACAGAGTTCGACTTAGGCTCTACTTTACTGAGATTGAACATGAGATCGACACTGCAGGTGCTAGACCTATTAAGCAGCGCATGAGGAGCACCCCTGCTTGTTTTGTTGGGGAAGAAGCACACCTACAGAAGATGCTGGATGCAGTGGTCATCCAACCCCCAGTATCAGAATGGGCGTCTGCCCCAGAGTTCGTCAAAGAGAGGTATTGCAGTGTCAGATGGTATATAGACTTCGGGACGATTGAAATCGACCCGTACAGGTGTCCCAACTGCCAGTTAATCCACGGAGCGCTCTCCTCAAAAGATAGAGAGGGGAAGGAAGGTAAGAGCAGTTGGACTTATTTCCAGCCATTTCGAATCTGGAAGTCAGGTTTGGCGCTGGTACCCAAGGAGAGCCAGGAGTTCCGTAGGGATCCGGACGTGGGATCCCCTAGACCTAGACAGGAGGCCCCCCGTCGGCCAACACCAACTGAGACGTACAGAGAGTCGACACCTCCCAGGAGAGAAACTGAGCCAGGCACGGCACCGGCTGATCAGGGCGAGGCACCCAAAGCAGGCCCTGTTGGGAAGCCAACCCTTATAGTGCTCAAGTGGAAGGGCGGCCGCAGGCTTGTGACGGCCGTATCGGTACAGAATGCCATACTGCAGGCAAGGGAGCTGTACGACCTGGAAGGTACGGTGTACCTAGAGTACCTCGGAGCTGAGGTTACGGACTCTGTGCAGCTGGACCTACTTCCAGCCATGTCGGACTTAGAGGTCCGTTTGCGCTAAAGGGAACCCAACCCTTTGGACAGTTGACGTCAGTCAGGAAGTGTAAATATAGATGTGTATATATATTATGGTCAACAGTTTTGTTAGTAGCGTAGGACCAGTTGTTAATATTCTTATTGTTCCATCCGACTTAGGTACGGTTTTGGATTGGTTATATATTGATCTTTGATTAAGTTGGTGGTCCTGACTGACGTACAGATATAGTTCCCTGAGGGAACGTTACCCCGATTTGGATACTGGCACTTTGGTAGTTCTCACTGGGAACGATTGGATCTCGTATTCCCCAGTTGTGGTTGATCAAGTACATGTGTACTGTTCCTGCTGGAACGCCTTGGATGTCTTTCTGTTGGGGGAATACGTTCTTTCTGTAGATATGTTCCCAGGTAGTTTAGTCAGTAGTTTAGTCAATTGGAAATTCGGGGGGGGGATTAATGGATTCGATTGTTTGATTAGTCTTGGAATATCTGTATATTTTGCAGGGAAAGTAGTGATACTTAAGTTTTGTAGTTTTAGGACTATTTTGGATTGGACAACTGTTAGTTATTTGTGATAAGATCAGTTCCTAGCTGGAACGCGGGCTTTCATCTCATGGTGAGATGTATCCAGGAATGTATTTCTGTGTTAGTACGCGCCTGTGGTCGGTGCGGAGTTGTAGCCCGTGTTCATAGAACTGTAAGCGTTATGCTACCCTTAGAGCTAGGATGAGTTTTGCTGTGATGGCCGTAAAAGCTTGAGTTTATTTTAGATAAGTCAAGTCAGACTTTTGATATTTGGATTTGTCAGCTTTGCCATCGATAGTTGTTTTGAGAAGTTGTCCGTAGATTTTAGTCGTAGTTATTAGTCCTTATTGTGTTAGTTTTACTTGTCAAAACTTTTTGGGAAGGTTAACGTAATCTTTTTGGAATCCCAAGCCGTGGGCCAGGGGGGGGGGGTGGATTTTCATGTAGTAACCACCGGTTACTGGCCAGTATTTATATTGTATTTACCGGATTTGACGTAAACTTAATCCCATGGGGTGTTCAGTATCGTCCTCTGTCGGAACCGTATGGTTCCTCCTTTTTAAGATGGAGGGGGGTGTTGTGGAGTTGCTCTCCACGTCCCGTAAGTCCGGGAGGTTCTCCATTGTTGGAGTGGTATAATGGAGCCATGTAAGAAGACCCCCAACGAGGAGATGCTGGCACGCATGGATGAACTGGTACCTGTAGCTGTCTCTTGCAGCATAGTACCCAAAGGGAACGGACGGTTGTGATTGTTAGAAGCCAGTGTAGATTCCTAATAGGACAGGTAATATATACTTGGAAGTGTAGTATAGTTTAGGTCCAGTCAGTCCATACGTCGTGGCGAGCGGACACATCACTTGGTACCCGTCGTCGGTCCCCCGAGTTACACCATAAGACTGTTATGTAAAATTTGGAAGTGTACATGAGTTACAAAACCAGCTCTCCGTTGACATTGACATGTTAAGTGTGTGTTACGTGTTAAGTGATCGGAATTAGATATTTTGGATGGATTATGCAGGTAGCTCGCGCCCGTTTGTCAATCATTTTATCAATCGAAGATAAAATCCATGGCCCGGCACCTGAATCGGTTTTCAGGGGCTTCGGCTACAGAGCTGCCGGGCGCGTCCCCAGGTGGTGGATAGGGGAATGCCCTGTCTATGCGGGGTAGTCAGGTCATAATACGGAAAGCCTGACCGCGAACCATTGTAGCCAAACTGTGTGGAGAAACGCCACGCTCCATGCAGTATAAAGACCCCTTCTATATTTCTCTAAAGAGAGCAGACGCACTGGGTGTCGTATGGAAGGCTAACTTTCCTGCCCCTACCCATTTCTCCAATTTTCCAGTGGCAGTCAAAAGTCGTTGCCCAGGTTGTCCCTTCCACCTTTATTTCTTTCTTCTGATACTTTCAATTTTTTGAATTGATTAACTTGTTCTCGTCCTGATATAGCTGAAATATTGCTCATTGGACGTTAAACTCTAACTAATCAATCAATTAAAATCCATGGTCTTAGTCCTACAATCAAAACGATGTTAAAGACAAATTCGTTTTTTGACAAAGTATGACTTATCTCATTCCATAAAATGATTAATTTCATTTTTTTGTTATTATTTTTATTTTGTTTTGAAAATGACGCTATCCCACAATTCCGTTGGGAAAGCTATTTTTAAGGACCAACCAGAAGCCAAATGCAACTGTGATCCACCTGGCCCTGGTGCAGCGACAGCAAACGGGTCAGGATCCCAGGCTGTCTTTTAAACAATATTTGTAACCAGACTCAAGCTAGCGACCAATTTTTAGCGACCAATTTGGGGATTATCTAAAAACCAAAAATTAAAGGCGTACCGAAAAGAACCATAATGTATATTAATTCTAGCGACCAATTTTGGTTTTTTTTTTATTCTTGTTGGCGTTTCCATGGGGATAAATCAAGTAGCTAAGAATCGCTTGAAAATGTACAGACAGGATGTAGACACTATTCTGAGGGTTAAAAATTTTCTTGTGAAAACCGTTGCACTGGAATCGAAAAATGAGGGACGGAAGGATCTTTTTTCGGGACTCCGTGATTAGTTGTGCTATTTAACGGGCTGATTCGGGATAAACCCGTAACAATACCCATGATAAACGGAATAGGAATCTTCATTTTTCGGGATCAGGATTAAATCAACTGGGAAAATCATGATTTTTGTCATTATTTTCACGTGAATCCGAGATCAGACCCCCTCCTTCCCCTTCTAAAAGAACGGGAAGATTAAAAAACAGTTCATGATAAACATTTACATGAAAGGTGACTAGGATGGGTTGTCTTATGTTAGCTCGAATCACAAAATCACTATCTGTATGCGACTCCCTCCGACTTGCTCCTTTATTCTAAGAACAATCAGACAGCAACAAAATGAATATTTTCATTTATGGGGTCAGACTGTTTCTCATCGATACTGGGATTTGTACGGAAATACCTGATGCTTCCTTGCCAAATCCTGCAAAGAGTTTCGTGTATGATGCTACTGTTGTTCAATATTGAGGACGATACGACATCTTTACAAATCTTTTTAAATGCAGTTTTTTCAGAGACATAAATTCCAGAGATTCGAAGCTACGGGAAGTATCGTGATATATCGTGTCTACCCAGACGCCAATATTGGCGAAAAATTCAAATCGTATCAGACTAGATTTCAAATATCTCACTATTTCCACGTATCGTCAATAAATTGATATATTTTTATATCTAAGAAATTTGCCAAAACGGATCACAAACCGGATTTCACTGATTTTATGTTTTTATGTGCTTCCCCGGATTTCACTGATTTTATGTTTTTATGTGCTTCCCCGGATTTCACTGATTTTATGTTTTATGTGCTTCCCAATGACTGCAAATTCACAACAAGTGTGGACCCAAATAGGTACGTGACTTGCCCGTCGGCACAAGGATCGGTGGGAAATTGTTAGACAAATTGCAAAGGAAATGAGGAAATATACTACAAAAATCAACCTAGATGTTGTCTTCTTGACATTTACCCCATTTCCTTTCTTTTTCTAAATTACACCAATTTCAGTTATTAAGAAATGTATCTGATCAGAGAAACTTAAAGTGTTTGATCATTAGACTGAGAAATTGAGGTCAAGGGCAAAATGTTTATACCAGACTGACATAAACTACCCAAACCTAGTGACATACAAAATATTATTGATCTACCACTAATAAATGTCGAGAAATGGATCTAATCTAAAGAAAATTAACATGGTCACTAAACCTTCATTTTACAGACAGAAATCACACGCCAGACTGACATGTACTACTTAAGACCAACCTTCATACCTACTATTATTGACTTAAAACTTGTATTAATTGAGAAATTGATCAAATCAGAGAAGGTTAACCTGGTCACTAGACCGTGAAAATGGCAATAACAAAATTACCGAGTTGTCAAGAGCCGAAGTCCATGCGAAAAAAAGACAAATCAGGTAGGAAACCACCGGAAATTTTGTCGACCGCGATGGTCCTGACTTGGAACAGGCATTTTAAAAAGAAATGGTGGGTTAAACCGGTTTTATGGCATTCCAAACCTCCCCTTCCATTCCGGTAATGTCCTGTAGCAACTCAACAGCAATTGCTGTTGAAAGATCGTAGACAGTTAAAAGAAATGATCATCCCAGTACTAAGTAAAAAAGAATCTTGAATCAGAGTTCGGACCGAAGCTTCAAATTTTTCCACAAGGGACTGAGGTCAAGGACTTATGTCATATGCGAAACTGTTGTTGAGAAAGTGGTCTAATCAGAAAAACTTAACATGGTCAGTAGACTGTGAAAGTGAGGTCAAGGGAAAAGTAACATATCAGACTGACATGTACTACACATGACCGCGCTACAAACCAAATATCATTGACCTACCACTAAAAGTTGTTGAAAAATGAATATAATCAGAGAAATTTAACCTGGTCTCTAGACCATGAAATCGAGGTCAAGGTCAAAAGTCATATAACAGACTCACATGAACTAACCAAAATCAACATACCATATACCATTGACCTACCACCTATAGTTATTGAGGAATGGATGTAATCTGAAAAAAAAAACTTAACCTGGTCACTAGACCGTGAAATTAAAGTCAAGGTCACATAATTTTGTGTCCATCAGGTAGCACTTAATAAGTACTGCAACTGTACCTAATAAGATGTGCCTACATAAAAGGGTTTTAAGTCTATCTTTTATTTAGTATGTCAAACTTTCGGCGATTTTTTGTCGCGGCCGAGACAAATAAAATATGGCGAATGACGCCTCTTGCTACAATTTCGTGACGTCATGTAGCCAAGGTATGGAAAATGACTTTCCATACGATATACTAGGAGCTCCAATCTCTGGATTTTTTTTCTCTGCATGGTTTTGTATAATCCTTTTACCGTTCAAGACGTAGTTTTATAAGTAGTGGTCTACCTGCATTGGCTCTTTATCTTTTTGACTTTGTTGATTTAGGTCAGGTAACGGGATAGTGAAAAAGGGTTATATATATATAAATAGTTGTTATTGATACATTTACGAGTATTACATTAAGGGTTGATGTTGAACCTGCGTTCACTCCCGGTTTTTCGTGGAGTCCGTGATTTTCATCTTATTTTATTAGTTTTGCATGTATGTTTTGTGCTTCGTGTGTCTGTCATTGTTACTGGGTCTATTCGTGTCTATGTCCATCGACTATCCGTTTTGGCTGACAATTCGGTGTCCTCTCGACTTATTAAGATATTGTTGAACGTCTACTTAGCAATATTTTAGCTATATCAAGATAAGAACAAATTTGTAAATAAGTAATCAATTTGGATTGGGGAACAGGAAATTCATACTGCCACAAAAAAGTAGGGCGACATCGAAACTTGCAACCGATCACTCAAAAGAGTTTGCATAGTTTGCTGCAGGGGTTCTATAACGTGTACGTAGCATGGCATCTGCACCAACACGAGGACCTGAGTTTGCATTCCATTCGAAAGATGTGTTAGGTATTCATTCAAACATGAAAAACTATGGGGAAGCGGTATTGACTTTGTTTTTTACTGAAAAGAATCACTGGGTATGTTTTCTTTATTTTGATATAGACAGTTTATACAAATTCTATTTTGTTCATACCGTGCCAATGATCTCCGATGTTTATGTTTTGATCTCGCTTAAGAGCTCTGTAAAGAACAATTCAGTAGACATTTAAGTACAATTTTTGGTATCATTAATTGACAAATCTGCATGATGAACATGAACTTCTAATATCCAGTTATTTTCGTGATTTCTGGTATTTTAGAATTCCAACTGTACAGTTACTTGCCCATAATTCCAGATTTCCGATAGTAATTCTAAGCACTTTTTCTCCGCCCTTTTTTCCATAGTAACGATGGCTACTTAAAACAAATATGACTCATATTCAAGCTATGGCGAACACGTTTTCTTATCTTATATGTGCTGCAAATCGTAAACTAATTCCGAGGGATTACAATTACGGTAGGTACTGTAGGCATATGTGCACTATAATTGTAATCGGTTAGAATTAAGGGAGGTCCTGCAACCGTAAATGTAACCTGGATTACATTAAAGGGTGGTCCTTAACCTTAATTGTAATCGGATTACATTTAAGGTAAGGGTTACACTTGAGGGCTCAACAGAGCCCAAATTAGCTAAGGACAGAACTGTGTACGGGGAAGATACTTCTTACACTTAAACAAAATACTCTATAACGGGACTGTTGCACTAGTCCGCCGCTAGTGAACTGGTGAGTTCCGGTCGATAAGCCCCGTTTAAACTCATGGTGGCTTTGAGTTGTTATTGCTCCCCTTAGGGTCGTTGTCTCTTTGACACATTCCCCGTTTCCCTTCTTTTTCTTATTTTCATGTTAAATTGGCAAAGTTTAAAATGAAATTGTGAATAACCCTGAACAATCATACACACTATTTCAAAGCATTTACAATAAATGACATTTAAGCTACAACATCCGAAAATCGCAAAATCGTATGTTTTGTAGTTATTTTTAAATAATTTTGTAAAGTTACCATCTATCGACACAAATAAGTGTCATAAATTGATCTTCATATGCCGTTAATTATACCCCCGCTCCGAAGGAGAGGGGGTATACTGTTTTACCCTTGTCCGTCTGTCTGTCCGTCTGTCCGTCCGTCCGTCCGGAACATCTTTCGTCAAGGATTTCTCAGCTTGTGTATGTAGTAATGATTTGATATTTTGTCTGAAGCTGAAGTATGATGAGTTATAACGTGTCTCCCCTTTTCGAGTCTGTCACTCATCTACTTCCTGTTTGACGAAAACTTTGATTTTTCCCATTATAGCCATATATTGAAAATTTTCGTCAAGGATTTCTCAGCTTGTGTATGTAGTAATGATTTAATATTTGGTCTGAAGCTTATATATGATGAGTTCTACCGTGTCTCCCCTTTACAAAGCCGTCACTCATCTAGTTCCTGTTTGACGAAAACTTTGATTTATCCCATTATAGCCATATATTGAAAATTTCGTCGAGGATTTCTCAGCATGTGTATGTAGTAATGATTTGATATTTGGTCTGAAGCTTAAGTATGATGAGTTGTACCATGTCTCCCCTTTTCAAGTCTGTCACTCATCTACTTCCTGTTTGACTTCATGAATTTTTCCCATTATACCAATATATTGAAAATTTTTGGTCCATACTTGTTTGTGTCCACTCTTGAACTGTGTCCACACCTGTATTGTATCCGCACACACTTAAATTTGCACTTTCCATATTGATTCAGTGTTCAATGAGCGGGGGTATAACTGGCTGCCATTCGGCGACAGCTCTTGTTTTTTTTAAGAAAAACAATTTTATCTATTTGCTTCTTTGCATACTGTTTACCTGTAATCTGGACACAATATCCACATCTGTGGATCGCTTACATGTCAGTGGTGTTCTTTTTGATGTACCAATCATATAGGTGTGACAAAACAAGGTTGAAAAAAGAAAATTGTTTTTATACAATATGTATTTAACTCAGAATATCATCGGCATTTGATATATATGTTGTGTACAAGTTGCAATTTTGTACATGTTATGTACAAAATGTATTTACATGTTATAACTTGTATGGGCCAAAGATACAAGCTATAACATGTACAAATTTTGCCTGTGCATGTTATAACATGTACAGAAATATGTCAAATTTTGATTTCAACTTGTACAATATTAAATTAATCCTTAAGTAAAAGATGTGCAAATTTTCAACAAGGAATGAAAGCATTATTAGATATTATTCGTGTTTATAAACTTTACATTAGAAAAGAATTATGATTTACAAATAGACATATATTTGGTACGCTTATTTGTTGCTAAAAATACCATAAATTACACACGGCTTTTATTTTCCTGCACCACACTTTCCTCCCTTGCAATCCTTTTTAAAATATACCATGCATGTGTTTCCATCCTCCACTCAATGATAATTTTCAATCTGTCTTATATTACATTCGATCAATGTCAGGTGCAGTATTTGGAGATCTTCAAATTAGTTTTTACTGAGATACCTTAATTTTTCTCATCTTTGTCCCTATCTTAGATGAACCATGATTATTATTTAGGGAATAACCCCTTATAACATTATATAAGTTTCGTTGGACCTTTTATTCTGGTGGAATAGGTAAGATCACATTGTCACCAATATTTGATACTGATGAAGTAGTTTTATAACAAAATACTGACGTTACTGTCAATTTATTATCTTCATTTGCGCATTTCGACAACTGATGTCGGTGCAGATCGAACCATAACTTTTAAACCAACCTTCAGATTAGTTCTAAATAATGCTGTAACCATTTATCAGATCCAGGTGATGTGTTGCCAAATACTGATACAGAGAAAGCCTTACAGAATCTTATGAATCTTTTGCATAAGATAATGACAACAGCACAGACCTCATTGCATTCATAATTGATACCGAGACTGATAATGAACAATAAGTTTTAAAGTTGGATAAAGATTAAGCTGTTTATAGCATCCATTGACACTTAACCTTCTACATCCCTGACCATTGTACCATCTCGGTCAATTGAAAATGATATGTATGTTGTTTCTGATCCAGAGTTTGTTCCATAGTATTAATTTTCCAGGCCTCACAAATGATCAATTTTGTTAATGAAAATCCTGCTTTATAAGGAACCAGAATCACTGACTATGGACATTAAACCAAAACATAACCTTTCTGCATTGAATATTGGGGGAATGTTATCTTACCTAATCTATCAGTAGATAATTTTGATATTGTACAAGTTGAGATCAAAATTTTTCACCTTTTTGTAAATGTTATAACATGTACAGTCAAAATTTGTACAATATTACTTGTATCTTTTGGTCATACAAGTTATAACATGCACGAAAATTTTGTACAGGTTATAACATGTACAAAATTACAACTTGTACACAACATATACATTTTTATTAAAAAATCTTTTGCCTTTTTGCAAATTTGTATAAGATCTAAAAATCAGTAATTTTGTTTTAAGACAAAATTGAAATGTGTCATGCAAGGATGAAAAGTAATATAAATATATAACACTTAACTAAAAAAACGAGCGGCTTACATTCTATGCATTTTATCATTTGTGATTTTATTGAAATTGAATATTCTATTAAATGCAGGTTACTGCTACATGTCAAATGTCATCTAGTCGAATTCAAGAACACCTGTATATCGATATACCTGTAATAGTATATTGAAAGGTGTTGAGGGTGGTACATGTTTTGCAAACTGCGTGGGGTAAGGTAAACCCTCTCAGGTAATTTGCAATCAGGTGACCTGTTTGGCTTCTAAAATTTTAATTTTACAATCAGAACAAAGACTGGGCTAGCTAATGAGATTGTTTTGTATGTATTACACATAACAGAAAAGATATAAATAAATAACAACAAAAACATAAAAATTAAAAAATATTTAAAAAAATAAATTAAAAAAAAATTAATGTCTTTTATTAGAAAATATTTTTTACAACAATAAGTTATAATAGGTTCGAATTATCGTTACTTAGTTTGTACTTCTTTATATTTCTGAACAACCACGGATTTTAAAGGAAATACCGCATTCAGTTGTGTATTTCAAAACTGGTTCTTAACAAAACGGCTCCATATATCGACAAGCCATTTCCTGTATTAAAAGTTGAAACATGGAATTTCTATATGCGAAAAGAATTATTTTAAAATTATAAGTGGTCCCAAAGATATGAAATTTTAAAAATGACCAATTTTACATACAAATGCACTAGCATTATCGACCGGAACTCACCAGTAAATGATAAGGGGAGCTAACTGTGCATTATGAAACAGTCCCATTTGGATGTTTCAAAATAAAGTAATTTTTTTTTCATTTTTTGATTTTTCAAAAAAAATCTTTTTTTTTCTTATTAAAATCTTAGTTTCTTAATATTCGTGTTATTGGATGTGGTTTGTTTCCATTGATTTATTCATATTTTTTAACTTTTTTGGGGCCATTTAGAGCTTGCTATATGGTGTGAGGTTCCTCACTGTGTTGAAGCCCGTACGATAAACCCTAGATGATTTGTTTTTGGTCGTTTTAACATGGAGATTGGATGTTGTCTCCTTGACATTTACCCCATTTCCTTTCTTTTTCATATTAAGTCAAACTACTGTGTTGGTTGATACCTTTGGGTACAAACAGTCCATCAGTGAGTTATCGGTCCAGCGGTAATAAATAATATAATACCGAAGTTACTGTAAAATACCTGGGAAGATAATTCTGTCAATTGCTTTCTATTGATGTTGCCTGTAGTACAGACATTTAGAAAGTTACACAAATACAAATACAATTTAGAAATTTTAGAAGGAGTTGTTTTAAGCTGAAAGCTGATAATGTCCTTCACTGATGATATTGACGACTGAAGCCGATCTAATACTTTATTTGTCCCCGATGACCTCTTTTCATCTTCTGATTTTTTTCTTATGTTATTTTTTAGGTTTGTGTGCATTTGAGACATATATTGCGAAAGATGTCATCTTTGAAGATATATATACTTAAAATTTGTTTGTTGCCCTCTAAGATAAGTCTGCTCCCTACGGAGGCAAACCTGTCTACAAAAACCTAAACACACAAAAATAAGCTTACTAGATTCTGATAAATTTGTACCATTTTCATTATGAAGAACCTGATGTCACTTTTTTTAGAGTTAACACAGCTAGTGCTTTAGTTTGTAAAAGTTTTGTTTGTGTGTTTTGTTGGAGTGTGCTGTCTTTGGTCTTCCGTTTTCTGATGTTCTAGCTTTTGTCTCTGGACTTTAATTTATGTAATTTTGTGCTTCGATATTCTACTGCCGGTGTTTCATACCTTCATACAGGGAACATATATAGTTCCCTGCTTCATGTAAGAGCTGAGGGCTAGAATCAGGGTGATTCTTGTCCCTATTGTGTTATTATCGAAATCTGGTGACGGATACATATTTTCTAAGTATATGTTTGTATCGGTATGAATTAAAGATTAAGTTAGAATATGGTTAATGTAGTGTAGAGACCCTTGCACTAAATAAATTAAAAAAAAAGTTTTTCAAAATATGCTTGTATAAAAGTCTCGTCATATTTATTTTGTACCGAGTAAATGGTTGTATCTGTGCGAGTTATAGTGTTTGTTCCTGTTAAAGATTTTTTATAGTTTTTTCATATAATGGCCCTGTTACGTGTCCGAGGTCTGTAATAATGGCCTGAGGATAGCTGTAATGACACGAGGGCCATTACAGCATCCGAAGGACATTATTACAGACGGAGGACACATACCAGGGCCAATTATGTAAATACCCATTTCTTAAAACTTTTATTAAGCAGATTGGTGAACTTAAATAAATGAATATAAAAGTATATAAAATAATTTTCTGGAAATTCCTTTTTTATATGAAAAAGTGGTTTGTGGGATCAAATATCTGAAACAAAAACATAGCTATATATAAAATTTTTCCCTGCTTAACTACAAAAAATTGTGTTTCTCTAATTTCTAGCAAATTGAACCAACGCCTGACCGATGTGATAAAAATATTTCTCATCTCTAGAGAGAGAACAACTCACGTGAAATTTCCCGCCAAATCTATTCGGAAGTTTTACATCATGTCATTAGAGAAACATTTTCTACAATTTAAACACGTTAATTATGAAATTTCTCACATCTTGTGAAATAAATTTTCCAAGTTTAAAAACTCGGCAAGCCTCGTTTTCAGTCATTTGCAAAATTTATTTAACTCGATGTGAGAAATTTCATAATCCACTTAGTTCTCGTTTTAGAAACTATACATATCTTCGAATCCCTTTTGGTGAGATGAGTAAAATGAGAGGTCAAAAATGGGGTCAAATATACATATCTTCGAATCCCTTGTGGTCTTTGTGATGAGATGAGTAAAATGAGAGGTCAAAAATAGGGTCAAATATCTGAGAAGAAAAAGTTTCTCCATACAGCTGTCTTAGGATTTACCCAAATGGCAAAAAAAAAATCTTTTTTGAAAAAAATTAAGAATTTTTTTTTTTAAATTTTTGTCTCGCCCGCGACAAAAGTCGCGAAAGCGAGACATAGGCGTGCAAAGTATGACGGCGACGGCCACAGCGTTAACTTTTACTATAATACAGAGTATTTTGAAAACCCTTTGATGTAGGAACATCATATTTGGTCGAGTGGTAGTACTAATCAAGTGCTACCTGACGGACATAAAATCATGTGACTTTGTCCTCAATTTTACGGTCCAGTGACCACGTTAAGTTTCTCTGATAAGATCCATATCTCAATAACTATAAGTGGTAGGTCAATGATATTTGGTATATAGGATGGTCTTGAGTAGTACATGTCAGTCTGGCATATGCCTTTTGTCCTTGACCTCAATTTCACGGTCTAGTGACCACGTTAAGTTTCTCTGATTAGAACTATAAGTGGTAGGTCAATGATATTTTGTATATGGGTTGGTCTTGAGTAGTACATGTTAGTCTGGCATATGCCTTTTGTCCTTGACCTCAATTTCACGGTCCAATGACCACGTTAACTTTCTCTGATTAGATCCACAGCTCAATAACTATAAGTCGTAGGTCAATGATATTTTGTATATGGGTTAGTCTTGAGTAGTACATGTCAATCTGGCATATGACTTTTGTCCTAGATCTCAATTTCACGGTCTAGTGACCACGTTAAGTTTCTCTGATTAGATCCATATCTCAATAACTATAAGTGGTAGGTCAATGATATTTTGTATATGGGTTGGTCTTGAGTAATACATGTCAGTATGGCATATGAAGTTTGTCTTTGACCTCAATTTCACGGTCTAGTGACCACGTTAAGTTTCTCTGATCAGATCCATATCTCATTAACTATAAGTGGTAGGTCAATGATATTTGGTATATAGGATGGTCTTGAGTAGTACATGTCAGTCTGGCATATGCCTTTTGTCCTTGACCTCAATTTCACGGTCTAGTTACCATGTTAAGTTTGTCTGATTTAGTCCATTTCTCAATAACTATAAGTAGTAGGTCCCTAATATTTATTATGTAGGTTGGTCTTGGGTGGTACATGCCAGTTTGGCATATGGATGTTGTCTTTGACCTCAATTTCATGGTCTCGTGAACAAAGTTAAGTGTTTCTGATTAGAATAGTTTCACAATTACTGTAAGTGGTACTGTAGGTTGCTCTTGAGTAGTACATGACTGTTTTACCGACAAGCAGGGACGGGCGAGACATCTACCAGGGTCCACTCTTGTTTTTATTCCTTGTGATGAGATGAGTAAAATGAGTGGTCACAAGTAGGGTCAAATATTTGAAACAAAAAATACAGCTGGATTAGGGTTTACCGCTGAAGTACAAAAAAACCTCTGTTTTTAGAAAATCAAAGAAAGATGTATATTATCTGATCCCTTATGATGAGATGAGTACAATGAGTGATCACAAGTAGGGTAAACAATCTAAAACAAAGATGTCAAGCTACATACACGATACAGCTCCTAGTTCAGGCAAAGTATATCAGACCACTCAAAAAACTACAAATACAATAAAAATAATTGTATTTCCAATTTTCTATTACACGTTCAATGCAAAGAATGCACAAATAAAAGTGCACTTTACTGTGATATATAATGCAATCATAATTTGATACAATCATAATTTTGCGTTTTACATTGCAGACACCAAGTGAACTTCACACAGCCGTCATCTTGAATCCTGCAGTTGCCCTGCTAATCTCATTATGCCCTGTTATCTTGTTATGGCCCGGTTTATTCCGTAATGGCCCTGCTTATCTTATAATGCCCTGTTATCTGGCAATTGCCCTGTTTATTCCGTAATGGCCCTGATAATCCCATACGGCAATGTTATCTCGTAATGGCCCTGTTGTAATGCATACTTGTAATTAATAGAGGCAAGGCATTTTTTTTTACATAATACCGGTTAATAAATAGTATTAGTAAGTGAGTATATGTATAATTTCATAATGAATCAAGAAAAATGTTTATTTCCTGATTACTTGTGATGAGATGAGTAAAAGTAGGGTAAAAAATCTAGATCAAAGATTTTAATCATCACAAATGATATAGCTCTCAATTCAACCAAAGTATGTCTGACCACTCAAAGAACTTCAAGTACAATAAAAAATTGTATTTTCTAATCTTCTAGTGCTTGTTCAATACAAAGAATGCAGAAATGATGTGTACTTTACTGTAAATATATGATACAATCACGATTTTGCCTTTTAATCTCGTAATGGTGCTGTTATCTCGCAGTGGTCCGTAAAAGTTATCACAGGAGGACGATTTGTGTCTGTATAAGATCGACGGGCCGGAGGGGTGAGCTAAAACAGATACACCAAATCCGAGTGTGATAACTGATTTACATCCGGACTACTACATTACGTGAAGGAAAGCCGTTTTACTCTCCTACAATTTTTTCCGTGCTTATTATAATCTCATGAACTGTATATTCCATACTTTAATAATAATGTATGTCTAGCTCCTTGACATCTACCCCATTTCCTTCCTTTTTCACAAATTACTTTTTATTGTGTTTTGATAAAGACTCGGATAGGTATCGAAATATTAAACTTTTAATGCGTGTATTGTTCATTTCAGTCTATATATATGTTGTGTACAAGTTGTAATTTTGTACATGTTATAACCTGTACAAAATTTTCGTACATGTTATAACTTGTATGACCAAAAGATACAAGTTATAACATGTACAAATTTTGACTGTACATGTTATAACATGTACAAAAAGGTGAAAAATTTTGATCTCAACTTGTACAATATCAAAATTATCTACTGATAGATTAGGTAAGATAACATTCCCCAAATATTCAATGCAGAGAGGTTTTGTTTTGGTTTAATGTCCATAGTCAGTGATTCTGGTTCCTTATAAAGCAGGATTTTCATTAACAAAATTGATCATTTGTGAGGCCTGGAAAGTTAATACTATGGAACAAACTCTGGATCAGAAACAACATACATATCATTTTCAATTGACCGAGATGGTACAATGGTCAGGGATGTAGAAGGTTAAGTGTCAATGGATGCTAGAAACAGCTTAATCTTTATCCAACTTTAAAACTTATTGTTCATTATCAGTCTCGGTATCAATTATGAATGCAATGGTGTCTGTTCTGTTATCATAAGATTCTGTAAGGCTTTCTCTGTATCAGTATTTGGCAACACATCACCTGGATCTGATAAATGGTTACAGCTTTATTTAGAACTAATCTGAAGGTTGGTTTAAAAGTTATGGTTTGATCTGCACTGATGAGACATCAGTTGTCGAAATGCGCAAATTAAGATAATAAATTGACAGTAACGTCAGTATTTTGTTATAAAACTACTTGGTGACAATGTGATCTTACCTATTCCACCAGAATAAAAGGGTCCAACGAAACGAAACTTATATAATGTTATAAGGGGTTATTCCCTAAATAATGATCATGGTTCATCTAAGATAGGGACAAAGATGAGAAAAATTAAGGTATCTTAGTAAAAACTAATTTGAAGATCTCCAAATACTGCACCTGACATTCCTGATGTTCCAATGATCGAATGTAATATAAGACAGATTGAAAATTATCATTGAGTGGAGGATGGAAACAC
>MJUU01055460.1:0-70945 GCA_002080025.1 Modiolus philippinarum | reverse complement strand
ACTGATGAGACATAAGTTGTCGAAATGCGCATATGCAGAAAGTAAATCCACAGTGATTTCGGTATTTAGTTATTTGATGTTATGATCCCTTGAAGCATATCTAGAAATTTTGGTGTCATCCCATTTTTCCGACAACCATTATTCCGACAACCCATTGGTCCGACAGTTTTTATTCCGACCGGCCATAGGCCCGACTGCCCATTGATCTGACGCTTTTTAATCCGACAACCCATTGGAACGACAGCTCTCAAGTCCGGCAGTTATTAGTCAGACATCCGATTAGTCCGACGGTTTTAATTCCTCCACCCCATAAGTCAAGACATGTCGGGTTTTAATTACACTTTTAAATCCTTTCTAACATTAAAAGACAGAAATACATGTCATCTGTCAGGGCTGATGTCTGAATGTGTTTCTTAAACAAGTATTTTACCTATAAAAATGAATCTATCTGTGAAAATTAATCAAGAAATAAAGTATTAAATCCATGTTTAACTTTGAAACTTAAAGACCCCCTAGGTAAAAGTTTGTTTAGTTATCACTGTTTTATTTGCTAAATGGTACAAAAGGACGAGATAAGTATATATTAAGCAATAGTATATATGAATAAACGGTTCGAGTGAAGACATGAAAAACAAGAACAAATAAATGTGTATGTGGATAATGTAAATAAGAAATGGGGTAATTAAAAAATTACCGAACAGAACTGTCAAGAGCCAAAGTCCAAGAGGCAAAAAGCCAAGCAGGTGGAAAACCACGGGAAAAATTGTCGACCATATAGTCCTGACTTGCTACAAGAATTTCAAAAGAAATGAAATAAAACAACGACCACAAGCTACAAACTATAGGACCTATCAAATTTTTTATTGAATTCGTTAAAGCGAATTCTGGAATTTGTTATAATGAATTTAATTCGCTATAACAAATTTTTTGAATTCGTCATAACAGAATTTGAATTTGTTATAATAAATTTAATTCGTTATGACAAATTCAAGAATTCGTTTTAACAAATTTAAGAATTTGTTATAACGAATTAAATTCGCTATAATAAATTATTGAATTCGTTATAACGAATTTAATTCGTTATAACAAATTGTTGAATTCGTTATAACAGATTTTAGAATTTGTTATAACAAATTCTAGAATTTGATATAACAAATTAGAGAATTTGTTATAACAGGTTGTTAAAGTATGACATGCCAAAGTCGTATAAATTCAGGAATTCTGACATTACGTCTAGATACCGTGTCCTCGTTCGATTTTCTAGTTTCCTCTCTCAAATACCCCTATCTCAATCATGATCGGGATGAATAGTCTCTTGAAAGCCCCTACCCCAACTACGAGATATATTGTAGCTTGCATTCGATGAAAAAAACCATAATTCCGGCTGCATGAAACCTAGTTACTTGCTTAAAACCCTTAATTTCGATTGGCATTATATGTTTTTCGACCCTGCAATTTCATCGAGATGTTTCCTTATTATAACCATTCACGACAAGAGATGAAATATAGTGTCAAAACCATAAGAATAAGTTTTTTGTATAATTTCATTGTGTAAGGCAGTAAAATTTCTCAGTTTCATCCCACTGAGAGCTTGGGCCAAGTAAGAAGAATTAATCGATTAGTAGAACGTGTATTCCAACATCTAAATCACTGTTAAAACACATCTTTTTAACTGACATCCAACGTTGCAATTTGCAATTATGATATTCTAAATGCAGTAAAAAATTAAACGAAATTTTATAAATTAGATTTTCTCAATGATTCAGTTATTATTTTTTATGACATCAAATCCCCCAAATCATATTAGTGCATGGATGACTCCTGACTAAAAACAGCTATTGGGTCTTTTCAGGGCAAGAGCTTCCAATATTACTCCTGAGCAACGACCGAGACTTTTAGCGATATAACGATCGGTAATTAAAATCCCAAATTTTAAACGAATTTCGATCTCGAAAATTAGGGTTTTTGGCCAGAAATTAAGTTTTTCGAAAGACAAATCTAGTATTTTGACGAGACACATTGTATCCGGGCCGAGATGAGGTTCATACTCTATGTAAGAGATCATGAAAAATACTAACATAAAAATCTCGTATGCATTCTACCTATCTACTGAAAAAAGTGAGAGAAAAATTGTAAATCTCCAAAGCAATCTTATACTTAGGAAAAGGTCAGTGAAACACTGCGGAGAATTTTTCGGTTTTCTGATACTAAGAGAAAAGTCGTTTGAGAATTGCAGAGAATCTTTCAAGCAGTATATACCTGAAGAAAGTTGGCAGAGAATTGCGGAAAATCTCAAAGGCAGTAAAAAACACAAGAAAGTGTCAGCGGAGAATCTCTTAGGGTGCTTCTCTTAGTGGTCAAATACTTTTAAAAAAGATGCTGAGAATCTCCAAAACAGTGTCTTATACGTGGGTAAAGGGCATCAGAGAATTACGGAAAATCTTCTAAGCAGTCTATTAGTACGAAATGTCCCAGAGAATAGCTGAGAATCTCCCAAGCAGTCTTATGCTTAGGAAAAAGTCCGGCAAAGAATTGTGGTGAATCTGTAAGTTATTTAATATTTAAGAAAAGGCGGAAAATATCACAAGTAGTCAAATACTTATGAATGGGGTCAGTAAGATCCCGGAAGGCTGTATAATACATAGGAAAAAGTCAGTGGAGAATTGCGGAGAGCAACCGCCAAAATTAATACGTTTATAGTATTAAAACATTTCTGGAATTAAGTCATATTTTCCAAGCAGTCTAATATTTTAATATCTAGGAAAAATTCAGTGGAGAATTGCGGAAAATCTAAAAAGCAATCTAATACTTAAGAAAAAAATCAATTGAAGAATTGAGTATAATCCACCAAGCAGTCTCATACTCAGGAAAAGGTCAGCAGAGAATTGCGAGAATTACGATGAATATCCCAAACAGTGTAATACTTATGATAAAGAATGCCTAAATATAAGAAAAAAGGTAGGTTAATTTAACAGAATGGATTTGATTAAATTCAGGGAAAGAGCTATGGTTATATTCAAGGAAAATATTAGAATTTAAATGGTGTAAAGGTTTATATTAAGGAAAAGGGTAAGGGTTGTAGTCAGAATAGGGGTTAGGGTTATAGGGTTATAGTGAGGGAAGGGGTTATATTAAGGAAAAGGGTGAGGTTATGTTCAAGGAAGGAGTTTGGGATAATTATTAACGAAAAGTTTATGGTTATAGTCAGGGAAATAGTTAGGGTTATCAGGGTTATAGTCAAGAGAAATGGTTAGGGTTATATTTAGGGAAATGGTTAGGGTTATATTTAGAGAAATGGTTAGGGTAATAGTCAGGAAAAGGGTTAGGGTAATAGTCAGGGAAAGGGTAAGGGTTATATTAAGGGAGATGGTTAGGGTTAATAAGTCAGGGAAAGGGTTAGAGTTATAATTAGGGAAATGGTAAGGGCTATATTTAGGGAAATTGTAAGGGTTATATTTAGGGAAATGGTTAGGGTTTATAAGTCCGAGAAAGGGTTAGAGTTATATTTAGGAAAATGGTTAGCATTATAGTCATGGAAAGGGTTACAGTTATAGTCATGAAAACGGTACAGTTATATTTAAGGAAATGGTAAGGGGTTATAATTAGTGAAAGAGTAAGGGTTATATTTAGGGAAATGGTCAAAGTTATAGTAAGGGATAGGGTTAAAGTTATAGTCAGGAAAAGGGTAAGAGTTATATTTAGGGAAAAGGGTTAGAGTTATAGTCAGGGAAAGGGTTAGGGTAATATTTAGGGAAATGGATAAGGTTATAGTCAGGGAAAGTGTCAGGGTTATATTTGAGGAAAGGGTTAGGATTATAGCCATGGAAAGGGTTAGAGTTATGGTCAGGGAAAGGTTTAGAGTGATATTTAGGGAAATGGTTAGGGTTATAGTCAGTGATAGGGTTAGAGTTATATTTGGGAAAGGGTTAGAATTATATTCATGGAAAGGGTAAGAGTTATAGTCATGATATGGATTAGCTATAGTTATAGTCAGGGGTAAGGTTAGGATGATAAGAATTTTGGTTGAAATCAAATGAAAGGGATATAGGGTTATATAAAAAGTAAGGGCAAGAATTATGGTTAAATTTCAAAAGGCATGCGATTGAGCATCTTATTCTAGAGCCAAGCGCCTGACGCAGCGATAAATTTGGACTTCTTGGAGCCGCAAACGGCACAGGTCCTAATCCTCCGCCGATGCCCATTTCTGGCCACTTTCTCGCCCAAGCCTTTCGTCGCCGTATTACTTTTGCATATCAAGCAGTGCACATTGCGAATTTATATAGATAATTGGACGTTGAAGACCTTACGTACGATGAGCCTACCGCTAATAGGCATAACCACCATTTGCTCCCGCAGCGATCCATCCGACGTCTGGTCATCGGGAAGGCGGACTGCGCCAAGACGACGCTTCTAAAACACCTCCTCCTGCGCGACTGATGGCTCGACTACGATCGAATAAATCTCGATATATTATATTACTTGCTATTTATAAATTAACAAATATAACTCTATGTTTTCGGAAAATCGCTCCACCAGCCCATTTACCGGCTGCTGAGACGGACACTGGGAAGAGGATTTTCGAAAGACGATATCCACGACCTTCTTTCCATCAATCGCAAGAGCCCTAAGACGGCTTGAAAGAATTGATGCAATCTGGATGAGTTCTATCGAGTACAAGATAAAGAACGAATCATTTGCAGAAATTTTTCCTGAAAATTTACAGCCTCGGATCGCGAAAAATTCGAGAATGTTTCCAAATCTCGAGGAGCAACCCCTGAATGTGAGCACCAGTGGAAGCGCGTACTTATCTACGGCATGGATCCAGGATATAGATGCAGTAGACGTATGTGCCGAAAGGAACGCTCAGCGCACCAATAATCAGGATTTCGAGGGAAGGCCCTATAATTCCCGATCCCGCCGGAAACCACGGCCACCGCCCGGACTCCAGTACTGCATCAAGACCGTTCGTGCCCCTCATTGCACCTACCCATCCACATCACCAAGCGATAAATGCTAGAGGCATTCGAAGCCATTTCCTACGCGTTCGTTCAAACGCTTAGGGGCGTTCAAGATGCTATAAATAAAATGACGTTCATCAAAATCACCGATCCTAAGCAGCGTGAGACGCTTGCTAGGGACCTGCAGGAGACCAAGCGTAGTATCCAGGTTAACGATATGCAGCCTCGTCTGGATAAGATCTGACCCAGTGGCGACCTTTCTAAGATATTCAAGTCCGTGGTCGAGACCGCTTCCCAGATCACCAAAAAGATCGAACGATGATCTCCAATCCGCCCTACCCGCCCCCGTGCCCTGGAGGACAACGACTACCCATCGAGCAAGCACTGACTACTAACCTCGGTCCGTGAGCAACCCACTATCTTCAGCTCAGTATGACTCCCAAAACCGATCATACCTTTAGATTGCGAGTGGAAGACGGTGCCTTCATGATCTGGAGTCTGTCCGTCACTTTCGATGGTGACGATATCTGCGTCGACGGCTAGAGCTATAGGGGTACCTCCGGCCTATGGGAGCTCATGGTCATAAAACATCCCGAACATTTCGAGGTTGACGACCTGAATACTTATGGCGATATCCTACGAGCATTGAGTGCCATGTACCAAGGCAATTCTGCACTCTCGCAGACCCATAAGGCTAGCAAAAGCAAGAAATGGAAGGATATCGTCTCGTACCTCTATAAGCAAGAAAAGTATGGGAGTGGTGTGAGGACCGTCATTCTTCCCAAGTGTGTCGACCAGTTTGCTGGATCTTTGCGCCACCGCCTACCAGGCTGGGAATAATGGGATGCGCAACGAAATCGTGGCAGTCCTCGACGCCATGATGAAATCCAACCATATCAGAAGAGGAATATGAGCAGCTGCATCCTTTTAATAAATTAACGATGCCTTTAGTAGTGAACCACGGTTATCGCTGGAGATATGCAGTGGCGATGGGAGGGGGTTTTGGGCGAGGACTATTCGATACCATCACCAGTCTGGCCGGACAAGTATTGACGTCTTTGACTTTGGAAAGCAAGGCCGTGAGCGTCATTTCGAATGCAACTTAAAAGGTTTGTAGAAAGGGCCGACAAATGGTCGTGGACAACGTCGTTCATCGAGTGATCCGCAAAAGGACGACCCCAGCACCACCCGCTGCTAAGATGCCAAGACCAAGAGGATCCCGCAGCAGCAGGTCCGCCTCAATAATCTCATCTCGGATGACGTCATCGCAACCATCCACGACTTCGTCCAGCGCTATAAATAAATATATATATGATGACCGATATGCTTACTATCACCGAAAGACTGACTTTCGACGAAAGTCTATAGGAGTATCGGGTTCACGAATACGAACCTCGAGCTGGGGTTCAGCTAAATAACGCCGGTGCATAGATCTGCATCAAAACCAAGACCCAGGATCTCTTCCTCCATCTAGCCAAGAGCTATCTCTTGATCGAGGGACGATTCCTGAAGAACGATGGGACCGCCTACGCTGACGCTTATCTACTATCGCTCGTCCATAACGGTGCCATGTATCTCTTTTGTAGCATCAGCTACCGACTCTCTGGCAAGCAGACTGAGCACCTCAAAGACCCGACATCGCCACCACCATCCTAGGGATGCTGACCTACCCCGACGACTTCTCTAAACCACAGCCTCAACCAGCTATGATTAAGGAATTCCACGGAAGAGGCTGAGGCAGACAACGTTGAATTCGCAGCACGCCACGGGTATATCATCGCCAAGCCAACAAGTTGGGGATCGTTCTCCTTCTCCATTCCCCTCAAGCACGTCTTCGGCTTTGCCGAGAATTATGATAAAATCCTCTATGGATTCAAGTACGAACTCTCCCTGGTTCGCAAATTCGGATGCCAATGCGGTACTGAGAGACGACATGGCCAAGTTGTCTTGAGCAAGGTCTCCTGGTTAGTTCCCTACGTCAGCTGCGGCTCTATAAGACCATCCAGAGCAAGACAAAGATCGATTGCGGTTTTCGCATGAAGCAGTGCGATTCCATCGCCGTGCACCAGACCTCGCAATTTCACTGGCGTCCAGCCGCTATAAGAGCGGGCGTGAGAAACCGATGGATCATCGTCGCCTTCCAGGCGGCTGGGAGGAACGATCAGACGCATAATGCCGCCGTCTTCGACCACTGCCGATTGCAAAATATCCACGTGACCCTCAATGCCGATCTCTACCCCGCCTTGGATTTCAATGCTGGCTTCACCAAATGAAAGGTCGCTACGCTAGGGTCTATAATGAGGTGGACAAATTTCGTAAGAAATTCTACCGCATGGAAAGTCTGCTGAGCTATGGTGGTGTCAACCCCTCCGACTCCATTGATCTCTTTCCCCTATTCGTCATCGACGTGAGTCATCAGTCCGAGCGGTTGAAAGAGTCGACCGTGGATATTCGGATCCTAGCCAACTTCGAGCGCAAAGTCCCTGCCAAAACCCAAGCCTTCTCCCTAGTCATTTCCAATCGAATCCTCCAGTTCGAATCCGATGGCCAGAAGATGAGCCTCGTCTTCTGAGATGAGTTAGATAAATGGACGCTTCACTTTTGGGGAAAATCGGCAACAATGCAGAACCCAAACATTGGTTCTCCTTCATCGTCTCTGGGGATGATAGCCAGATCTTGATCCGTTTCAACCAACCCCTCCAACTGCGCAAAGAAAATCTTACGAGATGGTCCTCGTGAATCTGGAGATGTACTACTCCATCCCCAATATCCATTCTGGAAATAATTCCTTCCGCTACTCCCAAGACGATTGCGCCCACTGGTTTCCCATCACCCTGAGCACCGGCTCCTACAGCATCGACGATATCAACGATGAGATCCAACGGCAAATGCGGCTCAGCAAACACAAAGCCAAGATCCTTCTCGATGCCAATCACGCGACTCTGAGAGCACACTTACCCTTGCCACAAGCTACCATGTTGATGTCGATGTGCCCAAAACGGTGCTTGGATTCGATCAGAAATATACGACCGGAGCACGAACGGATACGTAGAGAGTGAGCATATAGTTGATATCATCAGCATCAAAGGCATCCTCGTGAATAGCGATATCATTTACTGCAGTTACGTCAACGGCACCCAGCAGTCCACCATGTGAAGCTTTTTTCCCGGGTCGATCCGGGGATGAAGATCGTTCAGTTCCCAAAAATCTTGTCTCCTTACCGGTGACCCTGAGGACCATCGACCACATGGAAACCTACCTAGCCAATCAAGACGGTCCCCCCATCGATCTGCGAGGGAAGCATCTCACAATCCGCTTCCATCTGCATGAGTTATAAATAAATGGATTATCAATAGTACGGTCTCAACCTGACGAAGCGTCAGGCAGAAAAGATCCAGCATGCGAAAAAGAAAGGATGCCCTGTGAGCGTCCGATTGCTGCATGCCAACCTATCTCGCGGGCATCAGATGCTCCTCACTTAACGGCAAATCCAACCCATCACCAAGCTCTTGCAGAGTGGTAAGGGTGGTATGGTCTTGGAGATGAGCCTGAAGCAGGTGAGGTATAACGTAAAGGAAGGTGGTTTTCGCCCCATGCTTGCAGGTCTCGCCTCTGTTGCGCTACTTACGCTAGCCAAAACTGAATTGCCTGCTTTTGGTGTGAGTGTCTTGACCGGTTTGGGTAGTGCACCAATCCAAAAAGATGTGGGATCCGGATTACAAGAAAGGTGTAAAAGTATGCTGCATGAAACCCCAGGGTGGTGGTCTGCATCTCAGCCCAGGTACTTCTCCCAATACTAACGGCGATGGATTGTACTTGAAAAGTGGAAGTCGGCTCTACGATGGTAGTGGATTGATCCTTGGTCCCAATAGCCCCTTCAAGAGTATGCCCCTGCTAGGCATACTCCTATAAATAAATGGACCAAGTAGATGCCAGTAATATTGCTTGCATGGAAGAGCTCATCGCAGAAATCCAGAGATAAGGTCGTCTCTATTGCCCTGGGTGGATTCTCCGTGGGCAGTCTATTGCTGACCAGTGGTACAATGGGGTCTGCTCTGACCGATGTGGGTGCTGTGGGTTTCCTCGCCTGTTTGTGCCATGGGAAGTATGATCCTGTCCTTGATCTTACGCCAAGTCAGAAAGAAGAAGAATAATCATTGAGATACCGTTCGATTAGCTAAAACCTATAGGTCCCAACTGGCAGGTGAAGACGCTGCTCTTGCAGTCTCCCTAAAAAATATGACGATGAGTAGGTTCAGCTTTGTCAACCTTTTACCCAAATTAGTGAAGAATTGAATGCGCATGAGCCTTGGGGGAGTGTTCTTCCAATCGCGCCTCGGTCGGCCACGCAACGCTTCCCGCTCATTCCCGAACCCTCCAGATAAAAAAACCATCCCAAATCCGCTTTGGATTGAGAAATTTTGCTTTTTCTACCCCTAGCACTCTGGTATTTTTTTACTTCCTCACCAGATCGTATGAGAGGTACTGCTGGTTAGATTTCTTGGTCAGCTTGAATCCGGTGCTCCGAACGAAAGCTCCTTGCAAGGCACCCTTTTCTTTGTTGAGCGTTGAGCAGGCCAATACCTTGGTCATGTTGGTGGTCTCCCCTTCAGAATAAGAATTTTGCTTTTGCTAGATTTTACTTCCAATTCTGCCGCTTCCAAGATCTTATAGATCAACCCTGTGAACAAGCCCTTCCATTTGAAGGCTTTCTGATTTTGGTCCTGCACCTTCTCCTGAAAGGCGTCTTCGATGATGAAGTCGACTTGGAAGACTTCAACGAATCCATTGTGTACGAAGGTCATATTTCTTGTATTTACCCTACGCTCAATAGGAATGCCGTCCGTTTGCATCTAGCCGTCGGGGTTGGGGTCTTATGCAAGATTTCTCCTTGAAAAGGATAGGTGTGGCAGAATTGTCATTTTTCTACTACTCCTATTTTGGATCTAACATTCAGAATTCTAATAATCACCAATTATTTAGTCCGACGGCAACAAAACAATCTTCAATGTGGCTATTCACTGATAAAATTCTTTTGCCCCACCAATGGTTTTTCGCATGTGGCAATCCCTTTTCACTGACACAGGTTCACGTACAGAATCTGATATTTGATTGCTTTTATCTGGTCTAATTGATATATTTGCTTAGCATCCAAATTTTCCACAATTTCAAAAATATTTGAAATGCACATTTCAAATTTTTCAGGGGAAATTCAGATTTAATTAAATTGGTAGAAAAAATACGAATATCTCGAGGTTAAAGAGGGCCTTCAAAAATACTGTGATAACTGCTTTTCAAGAAGAGCTGTAAATGAAATGTGGATTTTGAAAAAACTACAAAGATCTACTCGACATCTTAAACTCTAGATCATTATCACACTGTAACAGCATTAAAACTTTCGACATCTCCACTCTTTACACTACCATTCCTCATGAGCAACTAAATTCTCTGCTGGAAGGTTTAATTCATAGATGTTTCTCACGTAAGAACGGTGAACGAAGACATAGGTACATTGTTGAAGGTAGAGAACAAGCCTACTTTGTGAAAAATGACTCCGATTCGGAGAAAAATATACGGAGGAAGAAGTTATTAAAATGTTAGAGTTTCTCATCGACAATATATTTGCAAAAGAAAGGAAATGGGGTAAATGTCAAGGAGACAACATCCCATATCCAGGTTAAAACGACCCAAAGCAAAGCATCTAGGGGTCACCGTACGGTCTCCCACACAATGAGGAACCTCACACCGTATAGCAATCCCTAAATAGCCCAAAAAGGTAAAAAAGTGAATAAATCAATGGAAACAAACCACATCTAATAACCCAAATATCAAGAAACTACAATTTTATAAGAAGACAAGGACAAGCCAATGACCAACATATTCCTGACTTGGGACAGGCGCAAAAAATGCGGTGGGGTTAAACTCGTTTTCTTGGATCCAAACCCTTCCCCTATGTGTGTTGAATGGCTACAAATAAATGCACAAAAAGACTCACAGTAAAAATCAAACTAGATTTGTCCAGTTTGGAGGATTTGTTTTTCATCAGACTATTAGAATTCCTATGGGCACAAACTGTGCACCTCTCCTAGCCGATCTGTTTCTCCACTCCTATGAAGTTGAATTCATCGAAGGGCTTCTCCAAATTAAAGATAAAAAACTGGCCCAATCCTTTAATTTTAGCTTCCGTTATGTTGATATTCTATCACTAACAGCCCTTGCCTTGGTGATTTTCTTCATCTGATCTATCTAAAAGATCTCGAAATTGAAGATACTACAGACACTTCCACATTGGCCTCATTCCCTGACTTCCATTCACTTTTCAAATAGTCAACTTCCCTTTTCTTTCTAGCATCATCCCAACTGCGCCTGAATACGGAGTTTACATCTCCAAGCTCGTTCACTATTCAAGAGCTTGAGGTCGACACAGTGACTATCTTGATAGAGCCCGGTTGCTCAAAAATAGACTACTTAAACAAGGGTATGTTACCCAAAACATGAAGTCATCCATCCAGAAGTTTTACG
Organism: Modiolus philippinarum; assembly: GCA_002080025.1. Classification (NCBI taxonomy): domain Eukaryota; kingdom Metazoa; phylum Mollusca; class Bivalvia; order Mytilida; family Modiolidae; genus Modiolus; species Modiolus philippinarum. The sequence goes on along the minus strand of MJUU01055460.1, from coordinate 59,465 downwards.
GTCAACATTACCATCTTGTGGACCGCTATTAGATATCTGTTTCCCAGATGACAACAGAACTTTCCCCTTAAAGGCTTAATTGTTGTTTCCTCTACCGGATTTGACATGTTAAACACGACGAGTGTCTTTTAAGAGGCAGGAGATGCTTAATCTGCCGGTGCACCTGATCATACTTATGTTCTTTCATTGGGTCCGTGTTGTTCATCTTAGTGTGTGTGTCTTCATTTTTCTTTTCTGTGCCGAACTCGTGTTGTGTCTCTGTTTCTTTGTTGTTTCCGATTTTTCCATTGTCCTTGGATTATTCGTTTTGGATTCGGTTCTCACTTACTTTAAGACTGCATAGAATTTTCCACAATTATGCGCGAAATTTTTCCTAAGTATTTGACCTCTGAAAGATTTTCCGCAATTCTCCATTAACAATGACTTTTTATCTTTTAGGCTGCTTTGAAGATTTTAGGCGAATCTCCGCAAACTTTTTCTTAAGTATTAGACTACCGACAGATGACAGAATCTCCGCCATTCTCGGAAAACTTTTTCTCAAGTAGTAGAGGAATAAAAGAATCTCCACAATTCTTGGCTAACCTTTTCCTATTTAGAAGACTACTTTAAGAATCTCCGCAATTCTACACAAACTTTTTTATGAGTATTAGACTTCTGAAAGAACTTCCGCAGTTGCCCGAAATTGTTTCCAAAGTATTAAACTACCGACATTCTCCGCAATTGTCCGCATTTTTTTCCTACGTTTTATACTACTGAAAGATTTTCCTCAATTCTCTGCTAATTTTCCCTAGTACATGTAATAGAAGACTACTGAAATATTTTCTGCAATTCTCTGAAAACTTTTTTCTTAGTATTAGACTACTGAAAGATTCTAGGAAATTCTCAGCTGACCTTTTGCTTAAGTATCAGACTGCTTGGGAGATTTTCCGTAGTTCCCTACTCACTTTTCTTTATGTAATAGACTGCTTGGGAGATTATCCGCCATTCTCCGAAAACTTTTTCTCAAGTTGTAGAGGACTGAAAGAATCTCCGCAATTCTTCGTAAACTTTTTCCTATTTAGAAGACTACTAAAAGAATCTCCACAATTCTCTGCAAATTTTTTCCTAACTATAAGACCACTAAAAGATTCTTCGCAATTCTCCGCAAACTTTTTCCTAAGCATAGACTACTGAAAGATTCTCCGCAAATTTTCGCAACTTTTTTCCCAAGTATTAGACTAATGAAAGATTCTGCATAATTCTCCGCCATCTTTTTCCTAAGAATTAGAGTACGGAAAGATTGTCCGCATTTCTCCACCAACTTTTCCTAAGTATAAACTACTGAAAGATTGTCCACAATTTTCCGCCATTTTTAACTAAGTATAAGACTACTTAAAGATTCTACGCAATTCTCCGTAGCCTTTTTTCCTAAGTATTAGACTACTGAAAGATTCTGCGAAATTCTCTGCAAACTACTTCCTTATTAGAAGACTACTGACAGATTCTCCGCAATTTCATCAAACGTTTTCCTAAGTATTAGACTAATGAAAGATTTTCCACAATCAACACAAAGTTTTTCTTTAATAATTAACTGCATCGGATTGTCTGCAATTTACCATAAAGCTTTTCCCAAGTATTCGACTACTGAAAGATTCTTCGCCATTCTCTACTGAGAAACCTTTGTATTAGACTGCATGGGAGATTTTCGGCAAATTCTTCGCAGAATTTCGTCCTACTATATTCAACTTGCCAAGAGATTCTCTTTGATCCTCTGCAGTTCTACGCAATTTTACTCTTAATTTCTGCACTTGTCATTTTCATGATCTCTTACATTTTTTGTACATGAAGGAATGGTAAAAATGATGGGTATTTCGACAGAGAGAAACTCCATATCTCAATGAAACACTAGCTTTCTCAATTTTTTGTGACTCTTGCTTGCCATAGATTATAACTTTATGAATTCGTAATGACAGATTTTACAATTTGATATCACAGATTTGCTATAACGAATTAAAAAATTTGTGATTTCACTTTATTTCAAAAATTCGTTAAAACAATTTTCTTTAGAATTTGATATTACGAATTCTACAATTCGTTTTAACGGATTCTCGAATTTGTTATAACGAATTATTGAATTTGTTATAACGAATTGAATTCGTTATAACAACTTCAAAAATCTGTTATAGCGAAAAAACCTTCGATATAACAAATTCAAAAATCTGTTATAACGAATTCAAAAATTTGCTATAACGAATTAAATACGTTTTAACAAATTCTAGATTTCGTTATAACGAATTCAAAAATATTTTGATAGGTCCTATATGGGCTTCCGTAACAATCCACAAGAAAACTGCACACACACACACACACACACACACACACACACACAAAAACGAAAGACAAAAGACAAGAGATAAACAGAGACAGGAACTCGGGATAGCCGGACTTTGTACCAGCACAAGCAAACACCGACGGTAGGGTGCGCAAGAAACTGTCTTTCTGATATGAATTTATATTATCAATTTTATATCATTTAAGAAATTTGATTAGTTGAGAACTGATCACATGACCCACTGTATTTTCAGAAATTGACTAGAAAACAGTATAATCTTGTTTAATTTATTTTATGTATTTTTAAAGAATCGATCATCTTTACATACACACTGTAATTATATTATAGTACTAATTATCTTTTTAATATATTAATTCTTAAATATTTCAACTATAATTTGAATTTGATAATTGAGAGAAAAAATAGAAATGTCCTTTCAGTGTTCAGGTAAATTAATAAATATCAATTGTAGTTTTTGGATGAGGTCAATACGATGTTATAACGACCTGCAAAAGCTCATCGACCTCTGAATTTATCCTCGGTCGATATGCTTTTCCCATGTCGATATAACATCGTGTCGACCTCAAACATAGACTATAATTGTATAATAAACTCGGCAAATACGTATATAACGACCTTTTTCTATATTGGCAGAGTTGCAGTACTAGACTCTCCGAACTTCCAGATGTTAACGTTAGGTTGACCTTTCAGTACAAAGATTATAATTATAATATTATATTGCAATAGTTGGGTGCTTTGATCAAAATTGGTTTAATATATATGCAGGGTATTACTTTCCTATTATAGGAATTTGTTAAATTTTCTGTGCAGAAACATAATTGTATTATTGACACTTTTAATTGATAATCTATTTTAGTCTCAGGTCAATACGTAAAGTCAATTCATAAAGTCAATTCGTCTTTTATCGTTTAACGTTTAGATTTGATCTGCACTGAAGAGACATAAGTTGTCGAAATGCGCATATGCAGAAAATAAATTCACAGTAACTTCGGTAATTAGTTATTACTTATATTTAAAGATGATGTAAAACTGATCTATTTTAGCAGATGTCAATACGTAAAGTCAATTCTTAGATTTATTTAAAACTCTAAGAAAAATACATAATCATGTGACCGCAATTGAACTAATCAATGGACTCGAAAATATATGAAAATAATAAAAGGATTTTATATTGAAAAAATAGGGCAAATGATAAATACGAGAGGATAGCTTGATAAATCTATGATAGAATTTGTTCAAACTTAGCATGTGTTTTTTTTCAATTTATGCTCAAGAAACGACAGGGTACCAGATTTTCGAATTTCAGGGCTTAAATAATACAAAAGATTTACAGTAGACAGTATGAAAGAGTTTTCGATATCTCGGTGTGACAAAATAATCATAATTCGCCATTTAAAAGTTTAAAACTTTGTGAGTTTTAGTTACTTTACACATGAAACTGTAGACTGAAAGTGCCATATATATATATATATATATATATATATTGAGGGATTCAGTTTAGGTTGGAATGCAACACTTTATCTCAAAACTGATTCCCAGTGATCATACAAGGTCATATCCACCATGGATTGTATCGTCGATAGTTTCCCAACAAAAAAAACAAAAAAAAAACACAAGTCCAGGGTGAAAATCGCTCTACTTTTTCGGCTACGAATATTTGTAGCTTTCCAACATAAACATGATTTAGCAAGGCACACATGTAAGGGATAATTTTCAATGAACTCCAAAAGGCTTCTATAGGAAAAAATGTGTGAGAGAAACGTACAAGAAAATTTAGATAAAGAACCTGGCGCATAAAAACCAAATTATTGAAATATGAGGTAATAATACTTTAAAAATAAAACATAGAACCCATACACTTTCAAACTAAAATAAAAACGTTTATACGTCGCATAATCATTGAATGTATCAACTTACAAGGCATTTTCATTGATTAGTGAAGTTTTTCCCGATGCAGGACTGAAAGACAGACAGGCAGACGGACAGACAAGACGGTAGGGAACTAATAAAGAAGAACATAAATTCCCATCAAACTGTGTTAGGGATCGTTTTGAACCTATTATGAGGTATGAGCAAGGATTCGTGATGACTTTAACAATAATGCTTGGTTTTTACATATATTTGTAGAGACTTTGTTTCATGTGCATTTGCTTAATATTCAATCATTTTTTACGCAAATTTTATTTTTATTTGACGTTGCAATAACAAAATACCGAAGTTACTGTATGAAACCGAATAAATAATTGTTTGCAAGATGTAAAAGTAAGTCAGAATAACGAGTTGTTGGATTAGCAACTGTCTAGCTAATGATGGTCGGAATAGTATGTTGTCGGACTAATGAGCTTAAGACAGAAATTTATCAAGTGCCATGGCTTATCGACACATATTTTACGTTAACCAGTGACACTTTAATCAATAATTATATGATTCCAAACAAAAATGTCTTCCAACATCATAACTTAGATGCTATTATCCACCTTCAACTAAACACCTTCACCTTAAGAGTGTTTAAACCGTAATCTAACTTTAAAAATCTTGAACATTTTAAACCAGGAATAACTGCGGATAGGGACAGGAAAAAAATTGCACTAGGAAGAAGAAACGATTGCAAAATTAGCTGTATGAAAGACAGTTAAAAATCTTAAAACTGATGACGTGTATCGGTATGAAATTTCTAAACGTTTGATAATACCACATAAAATAACGACTTTAAAATGACAGCTGTGCTGAACACGGGATAACAAGAATTGATGATGAGATAACACTGAGTGCCTGTAGATGTATTTAAAATGGAAGTACGTATCAATGGCAATGTCTTGAATTTGGCAAGCTATATTACGAAATGAAAGCTTCACATGCTTGCCAGTAACGTTATATTGTTATTAAGATACTGTAAACCGGGAAATTTTCGCGGCAGTTTTATTTTCGCGTTCGGAATGGGAGAGCGAAAATAAAACGGTGCCAATCTACTTTAAAAGTCAATGGTCAACAATTTCATTATTTTGCAGTGCGAATTCAAAACTGTGCGAACTAACCATTGTGTAACATCCTGTCAATTTACCGCGAAATAAAGACGGCTCGAAAATTTCCCGGTTTACAGTATAAGGTTTAAAGTTATATGATGTGGTATAATAAATGGACAAAACCAATAAATCAGTTAAATTCTTGCTACAACTCTGAACACGCCACGAAAACGTCATCAGTACACCGCCTGTAAAAGTTGGGAATAGGATATATTTATTATGAAAGCATTCTTTCCCCGAGATGGCCTTCAAACAGGCAAAGATTTTAGTTATTAGAAGGATTTTTCCAAGAGATGACCCACAAGCATGCAAAGATAGGGGCCATCTTGGTTCCTATAACAGCATTTCCTGTCTGGGAAAAGAAATTTTAGTTAGGACACACGCTGTTAGTCATAATATGATGCAAGTACTGAAGTTTTGGTTCGGGATCTTGTCGAGAAAGAACTTATCGGTTATAATAACCTCGTTTTGAATCTTTTTCTGTGTTTTGGCTTTTTTCGATGTCTTTTGACACCGATTTTTGAAAAAGTCACATATCGTGTTCCTTTGGTATTCTACTGCCGTGGTTTTATACAGAGCAGTCATATCTATAATAAATATGCGACTGTTTTCTGGTCAAAATGATGTATTTCACGGAATCAAGAGCGTGGCTAATATCTTTTGTGAAAGACTGCTGAATATCTACTATAGACATAAAAATTGCATGTGAGAATCTTGCAATGTGCTTTGATGTGCAACTACAATAAAAAAGATAGATCTTCCAGGATTCGATTTGTAGGCTTATGCATTATAGGCAGTATATAAAACCCAGAAGAATGGGGGTGAAAAACAATCCAGGTTTAGGTTTATTTTCATGGTAAAATGTCATTTTTATTGTACAAAATATAAAAAGTCAAACCAAATGACGTCCAAAGCTGAAAGAGATAAACATCACACTACTTTTGCCTATTATTAGGACTTTACTTTTCTAATATCAACAAAAAGTGACAATAAAATATGAATATGTGATCTTTGACGAAACTTAGATAAAGACTAAAACAAGGGTTTCATATTGTGAATTCAAATGTTTTTTCTTTCTTTATATATATATCTTTCAGTAGCCGTTTTATTTATGCAGTAGCTGAAGCGTTTATCTTCAGTTCGAAACATGCTGATATATTAATTAGAAAACCATCATTCAAACTTTTTGAGAAGTTGATGATTGCTGCTCTTGGGACAAATTATATCTTAAATTTAAGTACATATGATGCCACTCGTGATTTTGATCTACTCCATTTAGGGAATTCTTTTTTTCAGGATATTTGTCTTCAGCTCTTTAAATTTTACTGTCCTTTTTATTTCTTTTGCCTCCATTTAAGTGTTCTTTCATATTGTCATATTTTGAGCCATTGAGTTTCTAATACGTTCTGTAAAAACAATAAAAGGATATGGAGTAAATGCTCATGACACAAAGTCTCTAAAAACATGATTAAAACAAGCATGGAGCAACACTTTTTTTGTAGTTGTACTTCGTCTTTAACCGACCAGGAAGCCTTCCATAGTGTGCTTTACTCATACTAGTTTGAAAGTAATGCCATATGAAAAGTATGCCACAGGAAACAAAGAATTCACCATAATGTAGCAATTAAAAAAAAAATGTGTGGGACACCGGGATTGTAACGTTCAAATATTTGGTTGAATATGCGTATCGGAAAGCTTTAACCTAGATTTAGTGATTTAAATACAGGTTGAGAAACGTGAATGGTAAGTTTTGCTGATACCCATCTTCCTTTTCTCCTCTGATTTGCAAAATAATGCATATTTATATCATTGATCTCCGGTTGCATGGAGATTGTGGCTGCCATTTTGGACCTTTTCAAAACCATTAAAATGGCACTTCTCAAGCCAAATGATTCAAATCAAGATATCACATATAATTATGTATGAGGTTCATTTAGAAGATAATCTCCAAAACAGTTTCAATAAAAAAACATAAATGTGAGTTTAAGAAAAATTTCAAGAAATTGGAGTTTTTCAGTGCAAATGTTAAAAAATATGCAAATTTTTTCACATTTAAACCTCAGCTTTTTAATTGTAAAGGCACAAATTGCATATGCTTGATAGAACTTTGGTCTTTAAGAATTAGTGAAAATCAATGTGAAAGTTGATTCCCAACTACAATAGGACAAAAATGGTCGTTTCTGAAAAATACTGAATAACTTTGAGACTGGTGTCTATGGAGGAGGTTCCGAAAGATCAAATCGTCATTAAGTTTATCTCAAATGAGTCATCATCAAAACAAATAATCCCCTTGAAACCATTTCAAGGTTAAGATGGTTATCATTAAGGTCAACTGAAAATAGAACTTCCAAAATAGATCAAGCAAAACAAAAAAAAAAAAAAACAAAAATCGATGTTTGAGTGACCTTGAAGATAAGTTATGATAAGATGACCTGAAAATGATATGCATGCACTGTTCCTTCATGGAATATTTGACGAAAATTATTGAAAACAGTTTCCATAGAAAGTTGCCTATTTTGTCTTGATTTTATAGTTATCAACTTAAACATGTACATTATGTGTTTTTAATGCGACTCAGGTATTTCTTGTGTTTTAAACATATATCTTATGTAATAGGACAAAGGACCCTTATTCTAAATAACTGAGATTTTTATATTTTTATAAAAAAAAAATATCCTGGCTGTAGATGAAATTATCATATTTAGTAAAAGTAATTGGTGCATTTGCTGAAACTTGAGCCTTAGAAGAGCAAGTTTGTTGAATCTTTACAATAAAAAATATCAGTTTCTTGACATATTTCGAATCCATTGATTTTTGAATATGCAAAAGGATTAAAAATGTTTTGGAGATAGTCTATAATGCTGCAAATTGACCACATAAAAAGTTATTTTGAAATGTATATACTTTCGATAATATTGTCTTTGAAAAGTGCATATTTTACAGTTTTTGAAACAGCTATAAATAGCCGTAATGACTATCATCGCAATGGAGTTCAATGATTCATTTCGTAATTTGTTGGTTATGTCAACTTACAAAATGATATCAGTTAAACCTGTGGTATGACGTTTCAAAGTAATTTGGTGCTTACAGTAGTCCATGGGCTGGAATAACCCCCCGTGCACCCCCCCCTTCCCAACCCACCCATTTTTTAAGTCAATATACATCCCCTCTTCAAAATAAAACATGTTAACACGAGTATAACCTGCACGCACTGGTGGAATAGGGCCCATTTTTAGACCCACCTACAGTATTTAGGAAAATTTTGTTTTTCGTTCAAGTTTTTCTTTCAGTTGCTTCAGAATGTTGACCAAATGCTTCCTAGTTATAAAAACGATGCATCAAATTATTGCTTATTGTATAAGCTTTACAAAGAACCCAAATTTTACGATTTCTATGCCAAATACCTTCAATAGCGCCATTAAACGTAACCCTACCCCTATGAAATATTGAGGAAAATTTAGATATTTTCATTGAAATTGCGTAAGTTTGATGGTCTAAAAGAACCCGAATTGCACCTCGATTCCCAATTCTGAACATTGTTTTTAGTTTTTCAATCAATTTTTTTTTAATATAAAACATGTTAAGATAATATTAACATATTCTTAATGACCAAAGTTTTATTTTCAAATAGACCAAATAAATGGATCTTTGAATATTTCCGATTTTGACTAAGTTTTTGCATTCTTTTGCCCAATATTACTTTTTAGTAAATAAATATCATTTAAAGTAGGTATCAAATGAAAGCTTATTATATGAGCTTTACAACTTTTACAAATAATGGCCATTCTTATGTAATATAAACATCATACATCAATAAAACTTACCCCTATCCCAACAAATTTACTGTAAAATTGTCAAATTTTTGCCTATGCAAGCATAAAATTAACCAGAACACGCAAAATGTGTATTGTATATGACAATGTTTCATAAATTATACCATGACTTCGTATTTTAACCACTCATTTGTTGACTTAAACTCAGTATTTTGCCTAAAATTGACGAAAAATGGGAATTTTCAACATCTCAGATTTGTTTAAAATTCACTGTTAAATCGTTATATATGCCAAATCTGGAGGATATATCTGCAGATATGCCAATTAATTCTTCTGAGCTTCTGAGCGATACATAAGTTGTCTGAAAATATTGTTAAGAAAAACAAGAAGTGTTTGATGTGACTAAAATACCGAAAGTCTTACCCCTACCCCAACAAATTTTCCTTAAAATAGTCAATTTTTTGTCTATTTTCGCAACAAATTAACTCAAGCACGCAAAATGTGTGTTGAATATGACAATGTTGCATGAATTGCATCACGATTTGGTAATTTAACAGCTATTTCTTGATTTAATCTTAATATTGTGCACGAAATTGATGAAAAATGGGCTTTTTCATCATTTCAGATTTGGCAAAAATTCACTGTTAACCCGTTATATATGGCAAATCTGGATGATATATCTGCAGATATGCCAATTAATTGCCTAAGCGATACATCAGTTGTCTGAAAACATTGTTAAGAAAAAACGAAGTGTTTGATGTGACTCAAAATACCGAAAATCTTACCCCTACCCAAACAAATTTTCCTTCAAATTGTCAATTTTTTGTCTATGTTCGCAACAAATTAACTCAATCACGCTAAATGTGTGTTGAATATGACAATGTTGCATAAATTACATCCTGGTTTGGTAATTTAACAGCCATTTGTTGACTTAAACTTAACATTGTGCCCGAAATTGATGAAAAATGGGATTTTTCAATATTTCAGATTTGGCCAAAATTCACTGTTAACCCGTTATATATGGCAAATCTAGATGATATATCTGCAGATATGCCAATATGTTGTTCTTAGCAATACATGAATTGTCTTATATAGTGTTTAGAATATCAAGAGGTGTTTAATGTGACTCTGAATACAGATAATCTTACTTCTACCTCAACAAATTTTCCCTACAATTGTCAATTTTTTGTCTAAGTTCGCCTAAAAATAACTACAACACGCAAAATTTGTGTTATATATGACAATGTTGCATGAATTACATCATGATTCGGTATTTTAACAGCCATTTGTTGACTTAAACTCAATATCTGAGTTTATACCATAACTTAATTTAAACAATTTTTCATATTGGCAGTATTTGGCATTGCAAAATATCATGTTATTCTTTCATAATTGATGATGTTGTTATACCAAATCTATTTAGAAGTATTTCGATTGAATTTTCATATGTAAGAAGGCTTGATATCATAGTCAACGGAAATTATGTCCTTAGCTAGCTGTCAGTAACTGCGAGCATTTTTCCGGACAGTACCTGTGTGTATTGTCTTCATGTTTTATGTACTTCATTATAAGGGTACTCGTCTTGATAAGTTGGACTTTTTTCTAGTTTGATTTTTACTTTGTCTGTGTGAGTCTTTTTGTGTATTTATTTTTAGCCATTCACCACACATAGGGGGAGGGTTTGGATCCAAGGAAACGAGTTTAACCCCACCGCAATTTTTGCGCCCGTCCCAAGTCAGGAGTATGTTGGTCATTGGCTTGTCCTTGTCTTCTTATAAAATTTTAGTTTCTTGATATTTTGGTTAATGGATGTGGTTTGTTTCCATTGATTATTCTCTTTTTACCTTTGTGGGGCCATCTAGGGCTTACTATATGGTGTGAGGTTCTCACTGTGTTGAAGACCATATGGTGACCCCTAGATGTTTTGTTTTTGACATTTTGACCTGGTTATGGGATGTTGTCTCCTTGACATTTACCCCATTTCCTTTCTTCTTCATTAATGGCCCAAACTGATGAAAAATGGGAATTTTCAATATTTCAGATTTCTTCGAAGTTCATTGTTAAATCGTAATATATGTCATATCTGGAGGATTCATATGGAACTATGCCATTTAGTTGTTCTAAGCAAAACATTAGTTGTCTTAAAACACTGTTTAGAAAAACAAGGAGTGTTTAATGTGACTCTTAATACCAAAAAACCTACCCCTACCCCAACAAATTTTCCCTATGATAGTCCCTTTTTTACTATATTCGCATTAAAAATAACAAAAACACACAAAATCTGCTTTGAATATAACAATGTTGCATAATTTTTATCAAGATTTTTCATTTTAAGTCCCACTTGTCAGCTAAAACTCAATATTTTATACAGAACTGATGAAAAATTGGAATTTTCAGCCTTTCGGATTTATCTAAAATTTACATTTAAATAGTTATATGTAGCAAATCTGGAGGATTCTTATGCAGATATGCCGATTCACTGTTCTAACCGATACATAAGCTTTATAAAAACAACGTTTAGAAGAACAAGGAGTGTTCCATGTGACTCTTAATACCGAAAATTTTACCCCTACCCCAGGAAAATGATGCTTAAAAATTCCAGAATATGTATGTCTGCACATTTATATGAACAAAACATACTAATGTTTTTTTTCTAAAATATTGCATTTTATATATCGCAATATGCAATTTTAACGCCAAAATATTGGTAAAATTGTATATTTTGGGTGCTTTTCGTGAAAAATTGGATTTTTCAGCATTTTGAAATTTTACAAAATTCAAAGTTTAATTGTTGTATAACTGTCCATAAACCACACACATGATCTTATTTGTGATATATGGGAGTCTTTATGTATTTTTGTATTTGAAATGATATGTTATTGGACCTTTATACAATGTTTAAGCTTTTCAAGCTGAATAAATTGAAATAAATTGTATGAATATTTGTGGTAAGGGGTTATATGTTTGTAATTTATGAAACTATATGTATTCTAAAAATGCTTAAAAACATATTTTCTTATGACTTATATATAATGAAAGGATATCTAATCAACATTTTCAAGTTATTTATCAATTTCATGAAGTATTTGCATCTCAAAGTCAAACCTACTTTTGCATACAATTTCGAGCAGAAGAATCAAAAAGAGACCTCTTAAAAGGCTTAAATCTACTTAAATGATCTTCTGCATGTCAGCTTTAGTGAAATACACACTAGAATTCCAATAAAACATTATTCTTAACCATTTAGAGCCTAAATATTTCATATTTTCCCTTAATTTTTAGGGGGAGGGGAGCTAATTTTGACATTTCTGAACCTATAAGACGTCTGAAACTAATATGTTTGCACACGATTTGATGCTAACATATCATGAATCATTATTACATCGGCAATTATTAAATATATATATTCAGATTTTTACGACCATAAAGTGAGAAAGTCGAAATTGTGAAAAAATCTAAAATTCCAAAAATTCCCATTATTCAAAAGTTTTATACCGAAAATCAAATTTTTGTTTGCATTAATGGTTTTATTTTCCAACATTGTATCACAACAGATAAGTTAGGCATAAAAACTAGATCAAATGACGAGGGTTGTTTATCTGAAAGGAACTGACAGCCTAAAATCTTCATTTTCGCTATTTTTTTTGCAGGGGGAGGGGTACATTTGTTGTATCCCTAGATCATAAAAATGGCGTAAAGTGCCCAAACCTGAGTTCATTGTAAAGGATATTAAATTAACTTTAATTTGGTACCAAATTTCACTACATATTGCTTATCATTAAATAATTATGGAACTTAAAAGATGAAACTTAGGTTAAAACGAAAATACAAGAATTTTTCGCGGTGTACTATAAAAGTGGCCCTATACTGTCTATGCGTGCAGGTTATGTTCGTATTAACATGTTTTATTTTGAAGAGGGGATATAGGCGGACTGAAAAAAAAACAGTCTAGATGGGAAGTAGGGGGGGGGGGCACGGAAAGTGATTTCAGCCCATGGCCTACAGAGAATTTATGTTAAAATTCAACGGGACATTCTCACCCTTTACAGCTTTTGTATATCATTGGGGTGTAATGAACCCAATCGAGTTTTTGCCGAGTTCACACATCCAAACCATTTGATCCGTCTACATTGTGATAAAACGCTCACAACAATGGTATCTTATATATAAAATATCATCTCTATTTTGAAATATCATAGAATTGTATATGGGCTTATTATGATAATAAATAAAATCGGATGCATAGTCATTTTCTGAAATATAAATTTATTTTATAGATTTCTTTGCAATAAAATACCTCGTATAGTTTTTATACCAGCTAGTGGTATTGGAAACCAGATGAGAGTTTTACATCTTAAACCAAAAAAAAAAACAAAAAAAAAACAATTCAATAGGGAAAAAGTAGATTCGGCCATTTGAATTCGCAACTACTGTAATATGTTATAGAGTGTTTGATATGTAGTCTGTTATTATAGACTTTAGATGTCAACTGTGCAAACAATGAATATTTTGAACAAAAATGTCGTTTAGCACATTATTAGTTTCAGCCCAACCTGCCCCATGCTTCTATGATTAATCAGTTAAACCTGGAATAGAAATAAATAATCAAATTAGTCAAATGTTTTAGAATTATTTAGAATCTTAGAGTTATATAGTAGTTTCAGCATTTTGTTATTTATTAGATATCAATTTAAAATTATTAAAGTTTAAATTACTCCTTCCTTAAAACATAGGTAATCACCGATTACAAAGTTCGCCTAGTTATGGCACATGGACACAGAAACCCAATTTGGGTGCTCATTTACCTTCCCTTATGCATGTATACAAAGGTTAGATGATCTTATATTTACCATGTACAGTAACCGAGACCTGAATTCGGACATAAACGGAAAAATGACCTAACTTTGCCTGGATGCTGATCTACCCCAAAAGATGCATGCACATGCAACGTTAGATGATCATACCATGTTCAGTCACCTAGATCTGAACTCGGACGTAAACTTGAATGTAAGTCAATCATGCGGAAAATATAGGTCAAAGTGACCTAAAATTGCCTTTATGTTGATCTACCCCCAAAGATGCATTCACATGCAAGGTTAGATGATCCTACCATGTACAGTTACTTAGATCTGAACTCGGACGTAAACTTGGATTTAAGTCGATCAAGCGGAAAATATAGGTCAAAGTGACGTAATTTTGCCTGGATGCTGACCTACCACCAAAGATGCATGCACATGCAAAGTTAGATGATTGTACCATGTACAGTTACTTAGATCTGAACTCAGATATAAACTTGAATGTAAGTCACTCATGCAGAAAATATAGGTCAAAGTGACCTAATTTTGCCTGGATGCTGACCTACCCCCAAAGTTGCATGCACATGCAAGGTTAGATGATCCTACCATGTATAGTTACTGAGATATCAACTCTGACTTAAAATTAAATGAAAACCAGTCAAGCGGAAATTAGATGCATCTGTACACAAAGTTTGATGACCCTACCCTTCGTAGTTATATACCTAAATGCGGACGCGGACGCGGACGCAGACGCGGAAACTGGGGGTACTCCAATAGTCCTCCTCAACTTCGTTGAGGCGAACTAAAAATTATGAAAAAGAAAACAAATAAAATAACTTTTATCATGAATAAACACATAAAGGAAACAAATAACTTCACATTTAGTATAATTTTAAGAGTTTCTTATGGTAGTAGATCCGGGGTAACCCAAAAATTTACCACAAATTAAATTTTCTTTGAATTTGATTAATGTGCTAATATACTTCTACAAAACAATTAGAAAAGTTTCACCGTAAGATTTTTGATCTACAGTTCACAGACACACCCCTGTATTAGGAGTCTTAAATTTTGTTCAGAAATCACTATAGGGCATATACTGTATATTTATAAGAAACAGCATAAATTAGCATAAAATAGTCCTATATTGCTAAGCTGCCTTTAAGAAACTTGTAGACCTAAAAATTAGATAATAAATATATATCATAAGCATGTATTAAGTGTTGATTTGCAGTACAAAAGTAATCACATTGTCAAAACATTACTGAAAGCAGAGCTTCATTCAATTTCTTCTAAACGAAAATCCTATAATATAATTCTCAAGGTCCTCCACACATATGACTTATATCAAAATGTTATAAAAAAATCACCATACCATTTTTCAAAATGTAGGGAAAACTGCATAAAAAGTCATAATATTCCTTGAAACTAAACGCCAAGTTGAAATAATTACTTCCCTTGCAAAATATCTGACTTTCATTTATTTTAATATTTTAAAGATTCTTCTTAAAACCTGGAAGTTTTAGTGCAGGCCTTATGAAGTGTTTTATTACATGAGTGTATTTTCATGATAAAATGAATAATTTATTTCTTTTATGTAACATATTACAAATCGTGTGTTTTATTCATACCATGCTTACCCTTCCGGAGCACCTTATGTCACTCTCAGTTTCACTGGAGTTCACACTGTGAGTGTCTTTGTTTTGAATGTTGTAATATCTGTTTCTGTGCTTTGTATCTGTCTAACGTCATTGTTTTCTGTGTTCTCGTTTTGCCTTTTTTTTAGACTTCGATTTTTTTGTTATTTCACTCATTTGTTCCCTCGGTATTCTATTGCCGTTGTTTGTTACCAGTCAGAACAAGTATCTTTTTATATAAAGAGGAGTAATCTCCTCCTACCCCAGTTCTACTACCTTAATTGACAAAATATACTTATTTCATAAGAAAGTTCATAGAACAACCTTCCTGCCACTAGTGAGTCACATCCCTAACAATAAGACTATATATGAAAAGCAAAGCAATAAGCATTAACTATGCAAAAGCATTAATAAGCAATGAAGGAAAATAGAGTAAATGCACATGAGTCTTTACAAATTATGTGAAAACAAAGCAACAAAACAACATAGGTCTTTATTTGTTACATCTTGCATAGCACTACACACTCAAATTTATCAAATCAATTATTCAAATAAAGAGTAATATCTAGCTAGAAGTAAAATCTACCGGACAACTGCAATTAATGCTAATACATGGAGTCATTAATGATAACTTTACTTGTATCGT
The DNA here is from genome assembly GCA_002080025.1 of Modiolus philippinarum. NCBI lineage: Eukaryota > Metazoa > Mollusca > Bivalvia > Mytilida > Modiolidae > Modiolus > Modiolus philippinarum. The sequence continues at coordinate 43,261 of MJUU01055460.1, read as the reverse complement.
TGCACAATGAATTTTTATTAGAAATATATACATAACAATATTAGCATGTTCTTAAACATGTGAAATTAATATTGTAAAAAAGTCCTTTATATATAAAGATGAAATTTTGATATTTTGAATATTTTGACCAATAAGTAACAATATTGAATTTTTTCATAAGATTGTATAAGATGTTAATACAAACCCTGGCATATGGATATGTCTGACAAGCAAAGGGCAGACCTGTTTGTTGCATCTTCATAACATGTGCTTTCTCCACATTTTTCGTTGAGACATTGGCTAACTAAAATTATAATGTTCACTTTTAATTTGGCAATGAAATATTTTTAATGACGTAACCGAATAACATGAATGACTTAGAATACATATCATCGAATATATAGTCTCTGAAATGAAAATGTTTGATAGTAAACAAGCACACGATTGAAAAAATCTTTTAATTTTTATAACAGCTTTAAAATGTACTTTTATCTAATCAATTTTATTGTGTCAGTGCCTTGATTTTTTGTAATTATAAGCTTTTACACGGATATTTCGTTTATTGGTCTTCTGAAGGTTTTAATTTGAACTTCACCAAAGAGATATATAGCCATCTGCAGACACTTAATGTGCAGTAAATCTTTGTTTTGATATCTAAGACTATACAGACAACGCCCAGTTTTGAGGTAAAAGTACTAATTTAATAATATAAATGACAATGCGGCGTAAATGTTGCAGAATACAAACAATCCTTAAACAGATAATTAAGTATTTTAATACTATTAATTAATGTTTTTTTCTCCTTTTGAAGTTATTTATAGACTCCAAATGTAATGTAATACGGGCCCTGGATATTCCGGCATTTAAATTGTTGTATTGCTGCTTTTTTGTTGTTTTTTTGTAATCGAAAGTTGCCAACATTTTGGTAAAACGTTTATAAATATATTACTAAAATCACAATAAATAGGTGCAGTATTTTTTACTGAGCATGCATTTTTCTATAATAAAGTTTTTTTCAAAGAAATTCAAGCAAGGAAGTTACTTTACCCCACACAGACAAAACTAAATAAATTTGAACAAAAACAAGTTACACGTCGGTCCCCACCATGGCGTGAGCTCATATTTCGATTAATTATCTCATGTCCTACCTTAGGGATTTATATTTTAATTTGGATATCAGAGGGACCGGTTCCTGAATCGGTACCGATTCGAAACTTGGTTAAAACTTCTTTGAAATAACCGGAGAGTCCAAGGTAGTAAATATTTGCGATTGTACAGGACGATTGTAATTTGACATTCTGAAATCTAGATCATTATTGCATTGCAACAGCATTAAAACATTTGACTTCTCCACACTTTATACTACCATTCCTCATGAACAACTGAAGTCTCGGCTGAAAGATATAGTTCATAGATGTTTCTCCCGTAAGAACGGCAAACGAAGATATAAGTACATTGTCATTGGCAGAGAACAAGCATACTTTGTGAAATATGACTCAGAATCACAGAAAAAATACACAGAGAAAGAAGTGATAAAAATGTTAGAGTTTTTGATCGACAATATATTTGTCATGTTTGGAGGACTTGTTTTTCAACAGACCATTGGAATTCCAATAGGCACAAACTGTGCACCTCTTTTAGCCGATCTGTTTCTCCATTCTTATGAGGCTAAATTCATTGAAGGGCTTCTTCTAAATAAAGACAAAAAACTGAGCCAGTCCTTTAATTTCAGCTTCCGTTACATAGATGATATTTTATCACTGAACAACCATCGCTTTGGTGATTTTCTTCATCTTATTTATCCAAAAGAGCTTGAAATTAAGGATACTACAGATACTTCCACATCGGCTTCGTTCCTTGACCTTCATCTTGAAATTGACGACACAGGTACATTACAAACTAGCCTGTATGACAAACGCGATGACGTCACTTTTCCAATAGTCAACTACCCTTTTCTTTGTAGCAACACTCCTAAAGCACCAGCATATGGAGTTTACATCTCAAAACTCATTCGCTACTCAAGGGCTTGTGGTCGTTACAGTGACTTCCTTGATGGGGCTCAGTTGCTTACAAATAGACTCTTTAAGCAAGGGTACGCTACCAAAAAACTTAAAGTCATCACTACAGAAGTTTTACTGTCGACATCACTATCTTGTGGATCGCTATGGGATATCTGTTTCCCAGATGACAACAGATCTTTCCCTCTGCAACTGAAGTTTGTTTTTCCTCTATCGGATTTGACTTTTCTATCGGATTTGACATGTTCAACACGGCGGGTGTCTTATAAGAAGCAGGAGATGCTTACTCTACCGGTACACCTGATCTCACCCATGGTTTTTATTGGGTCCGTGTTGTTCATCTGTGTGTGTGTCTTCATTTTTCTTTTTTTGTCCCGTACTTGAGTGGTGTCCTTGTTTCTTAGTGTGTCCGATGTTGCCATGGATTGTTCGTTCTTTTGATTGACGGTTCGGTTCTCACTTACTTTANAAAAAAAAAAAAAAAAAAAAAAAAAAAAAAAACGAGTTAGGTAACCCCTACCTTTTGAAAAGAAAGTGAAATGAATAAGCTAGCAATATTAATTTGATTGACATCTTTCATTTGTGATTTGCTGTTAGTTTACCGTAGTGCTTAACCCCCAATTAGTAAATTAAAAAACAGGTTCACCCGACTTGCAACTGTACGTGGTATGGTAAGTCAGTTACTTGCACATGTTCGATGGTTTTCTCCGAGTATTCTGATTTCCTCCATCACTAAACTGATATAGCTGAAATACTTTGAAAGCTGTCTTAACACCATGCAAATAACCAAAGCAAACACTGACCGAGGAATTCTGCTTGAAAGCAAACCTATAAATATCAAATCTAAGGTAACAAGATAAACAATAATTCAGAATGTAGCTGGTCTGATCTAGCTACATAATATAAAGACGATTGGTTGCTTCATATGTAATCTTTGCCTCTTAACTTAGTAACGAGTTGAAGCACCTAAGTTCGCAGTTTTCAATCGAAACCGTTATAAGTTAGTGTAATTTTTAATACAATTCTAAAATTGTGAGAAGATGGTGAAAGTTGATTTTTTGATTAGATGAACATGCAAGCACATAGAACATATGATAGTGTAAAAGGAAACATAATGCGTATTAAAATTAAGTAAAAATCAATAATAAAAATACCGAATTTACTGTAATCTAGTTTCTTAAAATTTCCATTTCCAAAATACATGTCTCAGCAGTGCAATGAGTGTATAAGAGTAATTGTCCTTTAAATATAGAATAATAAAGGTTTTGATTCGGATACGAAAAACTTTGACGACAATAATGGACGACCACACCTGAGGTTGAATCTTTTGAAGTATCAGAAACAAAACTTCTATTATTTTTTTTATCGGTAATAAACTTAATCAATCATACAACAAATTTTGAAGATATCGGGAACTTAACTATTGCTTAGTAAAGGAATTTGTACGTTCCTAACAGTTTTTGTAGATGTATATTTCGTTGTTTACATTGATGAAGCTTAGTGACAAGTTATGCGTGGCCTAAGTTATTTTTTGTCCATATTTTTTTCATATTCGGGCAGTAGCAATTACAGAAAACATTTGCCCCACGCGATAAAGGAAATTCATACAAATAACACTGATAATTATACCCCCGCTTTGAAAAAGCGGCGGTTAAATAGTGATGACCGTGTCCGTCCGTCCTTTCGTCTGTCCGTCCGTCCGTCATTCATTTTAGGTCACAGTTTGTATATGTTATAATCATTTCATACTTAGTCAGAAGCTTGATTATGAAGAGTTGTAAGGTGTAAGCTATTTTGTTGTCTGTCGTGTCTCTACTTCCTGTTTGCCGATACGTTGAAGTTTTACTATAACACACTATGGATGAGAAATTTTGGTCACAGTTTTCTCAGCTTGTATATGTTGGAATGATTTCATATTGGTCAGAAGCTTAATTATGATGAGTTGAAACGTGTAAGCTATTTTCGGGTCTGTCATTTTTCTACTTTCTGTTTGCCAATATGTTGAAGTTTTACTATAACACACTATGGTTGAGAAATTTTCGTCACAGTTTTCTCAACTTGTATATGTTGGAATGATTTCATATTTGGTCAGGAACTTGATTATGATGAGTTATAACGTGTAAGCTACTTTCGGGTCTGTCATTTTTCTACTTCACGTTTGCCGATATATTAATTGATTGATTGATTGGGGTTTAACGTCACTTTCAGCAGTATTTCAGCTTTCTCATGACGGTCAGTTTTAGTGGTGGAGGAAGCCGGAGTGCCGGGAGAGAACCACCGACCTTGGTCAGATAACAGACATACCTGATCACTTACGATTGTAAGTCGAGTGCACCCTTTTTTGTAATGTTCAAAGTGGGGGATGAACTCACACAGCAGGGGTGATAGACTACAGTGGTTGTATAGATAAAATACATTGGTTGTATAGGTAATAGAACTACCTTAACCACTCGGCCAACAAGGCACCGCCGATATGTTGAAGTTTTACTGTAACACACTATGGATGAGAAATTTTCGTGGCAGTTTATTTGAATTGAATTTGTGGGAATGATTTCAAATTTGATCTGGAGCTTATGATAATGACTTGTAACGTGTAAGCTATTTTGAGGTCTGCCATATTACCACTTTCCGTTTGCAAATATGTTGAAGATTTGCTCTAACACTTGATGGATGAGAATTTTTCGTCACAGTTAATTTAGCTCTATAAGTGGGTATGATTTCAAATTTGGACTAGAGCTATATAATGATGAGTTGTTATGTGTAAGCCATTTACAGGTCTGTTGTGCCGATTCTTTGATGTTTAACAGTAACCAACTAGGAGGAAGAAATTTTCATCACAGTTTTCTCAGCTTCCATAGGTTGGGTTGGTTTCATATTTAGTCTGAAGCTTGATTTTGATGAGTTGTAATGTGTAAGCCGTTTTCAGGTCTGCTGTATTACCACTTCCTGTTTTCTTTGCTTGATTTCAAGTTCGGTCTGGACAACTGTTTAAAGAATTGCATTACACTTTGGAAGCGGGGGTATTTATTTGTGGCCCAGCGGACCACAGTATTTCTACTTTGGATTATTTTGCGATATCAATCAATGCTTCAATATCATATAAAATGATATTTGCAATGGTTGCCTGAAAACTTAAACAAAACTTGTCAACAATAGCATGTAACATATAAGGTCAATAAACCCTTAAAGCGGCATCAAAGTGGAAAAAGAACAGGAAACTGTATATCTTTGAAATATATGAGTCTGATTTCTATTTTCAGCCTTACATTGACATCTGTCACCAGTCAATAAACCCACACATTTACAGCCTACACTGCCGTCCTCATTAGTAGTACAGTTCCCACCATTGTTACATTGGCAACTGCTAGCTGTTAACGATAGAATGTCTTTAATAATGATACCTAACATTTTTAGTAAACGACTACTTTTGAGTATTTTTAGCAAAAAGTTACTCTATTCATTTAAGGACTGAAACTTACTTATGCATTGTTATGCAAGATTGCAAACTTAGCAAGCTCCGCATGATGCATTTTATTTTTGCATGTATAATATCAAATTTCACTGAACAAAAAAAATCATTGATTTATTGGAGAATGTTCGCAAAATAGAAACAAGATACGACAGAGCTTGCATCCAAATACTAATAGCATGAACCTTAATACTCATGTTTCATCCCTATTCCGTACGACAAATATATTGAATTGAAAGATTACATTGCATAATATTTCTTCCTAGCTGATTTTGGCTTTCTATTTAGATCATATTTGGTAATTTGTTCTCTATCAGTTTTTAAACATCTTTGACTTTATGGTCTTCCAAACTTTAGATTTTATCTGCACTGAAGAGACATAAGTTGTCGAAATGTGCATATGCAGAATCAAAATTCACATTAACTTCGGTATTTAGTTATTTCCATTTGGCATAAAACATTAGAGTATTTCAGAGTTACTGATATTAAAAATTGCTGCTTTATGATAATGTTCTTAAAATGATAATCAGGATAGGAATACTTACGATAACACTGATCCATTTCGGATTTATGAATTGATACCACAAGTTTGCCATCGCTACATCTAGCAAGATATCCCAGGGTTTGTCGTTCAGTTATCCATTTCCAGAAAGAATAAATATTGCAGTCACAATTTAGTTCAGTACCACCAAACGACCTGAAAGAACCATTCAAGTCAATTTTTATACCATGCGAAAACAGGCTATATAATATTATAAGTATCATAAGAATTAGAAGCAAACCGATGAATGTCATATCGATTTTACAAGGGTGAACTTATACACCTTATTACGTTTGGTAAGCTATTGAGATTTGTTGTTGTATATTAATCATTCCCTCAAATATGCTTCCATATTGATGTATGAAAAATAGCATCCAATGCAAAAATAACACCAGAAGTAGTAAAGTGCACTTACAAAATTGCATATGATAAACGTATAACAATTCTGGAAATGATAAGATATGTTTCTTAATATCTGTCAGAGTAAATCTTATTTTGTCACAAACTGTTTTTTTTTGTCGGCTGAAGTACAACAAATATTATACTGAGTGCCAATGAAACGCAACACCTAATTTTTTTGAATTTTTTTTGCACAAATAACAATTTTCAACAAATTTATCTGCCAATTAACTTGTAACTACAAAGGCTTTAAAAAACAAATTTCCGCATGACTGATTTTTTGAACCATGCTACCCGAAAAATGAAATGCACAAGAATGGAGTTTTGGTGCGAAATGACGCATGATAGGTTTTCTTCATTATCCACTATAAAGCTTAGCCCTGTGACAATATTTTCCCATCTCAAAGTTTTGGGAGCAGTTTTCCTTTAATCCATGAATGATATGGATTTCAAACATCATCTTGGTTGATTCTCAAAATGCACTGTTTTCCCATTAACAGACATTACTTTAACGTGTATTCTCAGTAAACCACGATGAATCAATTTGAAATTTTGTCAGCTCCTTTAGAAATCATTTGAGAACATTTGTGTAAATTTTCATATCTTTTTGATGTTTATAATTGAAATTCTAAGAAATCGGTATTTTTCACCCAAAAATTCAAAACATTACCATTTTTGACAAATTTAAACTCGAAACAACATCTTGACAAAATTTGAACTCAGAATTGAATAATGAGAAAAAGATAAGAAATAAGAAAATAAGAAAAAGAAGGTATGTTTTCTTTAATTTTTCTTAAATGTGATTGAAATGTCCAGACAATTTGGTAATTTCGATTTTTACCACTCAATGAATCGTTATGCTGTGGCAAATTTTCAAGAGCGGACTAAACATGCATGGATGCAAAACTTTAAGCAGACACTTGGCTTAGTAATTTAGAAAAGTAAAATTCTTTAGCTCGACGTAGGAGATTTCTAAAACATAAATAATAGGTGTTGCGTTTTTATTGGTACTCAGTATATATTTTTGAATTAACATATTTGACTCAATCATATAAACTGAAAATGAACTTTAAGATTTTGATGGAAGTAGTGAAGTACTTTCATAAGAATTTAGCAGGAAAGGGAAAGAATATGTAGAGACATCCATAAAGTCATTAATTTTGAATCCTATTTGGCACTCGAAAACATCAATGAAAAGTAAATTTCTTTGAAGATCTCCTCGTAGTACAATGTAATAGCTTGAGCTGAATTCCAAGAAAATACATCATGGTCCAAATAACATTTTACTGTTCGTATATGTGAAGCATTTTCTCGATTACTTTGCTAAAGTGATATACATTGAAAGAACATAAAATATCCCTAGATATACTACCAATAAAACATAAAAAAACGGTATGATTACATTCCACACTTGTGTGTTAGTGTCATTTTTGCATTGAATGGATGATTAAAAGTCAACCCTCAAAACATGTTATAGGTAAATTGCATAATAATTCATGAACACAGATTCAGTGGATGCCCTACAGATATCAAATCAAACACATTTGTTAGCTCCTTATGATTTTATTGACCGAAACAGTTATAGCCTGAGAATCTTTCATGAAAGCCTACTCAACGAGCGGATGAAATGTGATTTCTAAAAAGTACTCTTTCAACAGCTCTCCTCCAACAATTTCAAATATCGCCATAGCAATTAACCTTTTGATGTTTCAATTTCTAAAAAAATGATCACAACTTATTATGTCATTTCTGATATGATACAGTAACTTTTCTGCAATCAAAAGAAGAATGGAGATAATTTTTCTTTGCCTAAAATAAGATGCAGGATTTAGAGCAATGCCTTTCATCAAACAAATGAAAAAAAAAACACATAACAGATCAAGCCTATTTCTTATTATCATTGTTTCTCACAAACGACGCCTGTTACATACGAAGGAACGCTTTTGTTTTTGACAAATGGTAATAACAAAATTACCCAAAACAGTTTCAAAAGCCGAAACATATGAATATTCCGTTTAAAAGACGTATGGGCAATCAAAGGTAGAGTAGAAGAGACTTTATTTTCCAGAGCAGCTGAATTAGCTCGATTCAAATTTCGTACGGTTTGCAAAACTTTTGCTTAATTTAATGTGATATTTGTAATTTCGTTTTCTATTTTGCGATGCAAGACTGAACAAATCAGATAGTGTTGACCTACATTATCGTCTTTCCCTACGACTTTTTCAGCCTGCAGAGTACCTCCGCTAGAACCACCTTCAGTTGACCCGAACTGATCAAGACGATAACCATAAGTTATTAAGAAGTTCTCCCAAATGTTTGGCAAGCGATATACTTTTATACGTTAAAAGCAGGAAAAGAATTATCCGCTACATTTTCCCCTTTGTTTTTAAATCATATTTACCCATGAACAAGAATAAAAACATGACAAGACAGTAGAAAAATTCCATCAAAACTGTTCTTAAATCAATTTCGTTGGCTGATAATTAATATTGTGTGCTCATCAAATAACCAAAAAGCATTTTTCAATTTTTCACTTCATAAAACATGCCGAAAAAGAATAAATGTTATTTGCCCCGCAATTTTGGGAGAATTGGGCAAAAAATCTCATTTAGTACTCTAACGAAATAGGAAATGAAAAAAAGCTGTCGCAATCCATATTCTAGAACCTGCCATTTAAAAAAGAAAAAAATGTAATTATTTCAATTACTTACAATGTGGATAGAGCAGGGAGGTCACTGAATGCGTCACTTTCAATATATCTGATCTTATTACCTTGTAGACCACTGAAATATAAATCATTTAAACTAGCTACACCAAAATATCATGAGTTTTTCCAAAGTAATAAATAAAGTATTTCCTTATGAATTAAATAACGAAAGGAAATTAAGTAAAACATCGATTATTTTATAAAAAAGTAAATGCAAAGTGTAGAGTTGTGTTTGATCTTGTAGTAGTGGTAACAGAAACAAATCCCAATTGCAATTTAATGTTTCAAAGAAAGTTCAAACACCCAACGCTCAATCAAATTTAAAATGTTTTAATGTGATGCCCACATAAACAATTCTTATTTGATCCTTTTTCAGCAATTACGAAATTTGGTTCATCTTTTCACATGAGATGACGAATATACACTTTACTGTACGGTCTTATTTTAGATCATGATGAGAGCTTGTAGCCTTGCCTGTCAAATCAGAACGTCCAAAATATGCCAGAATCAGATAAATCATTTATATAAAAACTGATTCAATCGACGTAATAAGTTTTAGTGATAAAGCTGTAAGTATATTTCGCCGTGGATGAAAGGTTTGTGAATGGATTGGAGTTACAAAGCAAGCTTGCGCCTATCTATACATATTGATTTAAATTTTAAAACGACATAATCAATATATGCATGTAAATATTTGTTGAAAAGTAAGGCGTGTCTCCTTCATGCTAAGCTCTGACCTTCGCTTATTTCGGTTTTTTTATTTCAATCATATTTGCAATTACCATTAAATTTACATGACAAATGCTTTTTTTCACTCCTTTCAAGACTAAAACAAGATGTGTTTGTGAAACACTACATATGCCCCCAGATTCTACAGTAAAATATATGAAAATACACAATTTTTCCCCTTTTTGACCCCTATGACCTTGACCTTTGACCCTATTTTTTTTTGCATATTTATGTTCCTCTTGACAAGACCTATACACTTGCCAAGTATTAAAAGTCTATCTTACATAGTTCAAAAGTTGTTTATTACCATCAAAACACCCAATGTAACCCCTTTATTCTAAAAGAGGTGAAACCCCTTTGGTCCTCTTTTTTATTGAAATGGTTTTAATTGTTAAAAGTATCTGTAATACATGCTTTCATATCCTTCCATTTTTCCTATTTAAGAAACTTACAGAAAAATACTGCATCAAGATCTGACAAAAAATTGAAAAATTCATTTTTTCCATTTGTCCCCCTTTGGGCCTCTTGTTTCTCAAAAATAGTAAAAGCTACCTCAAATCTGTTGACATATTCCAGTTGCGCAATTTTATTAGCAATAACATAAAACAAACCCCATTTCAATACAATAAATAATAAGGACTCTACAGTCAAATATGTGAAAACAGTCAAATTCACCCCTTTTTAACCTCTGTGACCTTGACCTTTGACCTGACCTAATTTTTTTTGCATAGTTATGTTCCTCTTGACTAGACCTATACACATGCCAAGTATCAAAAGTCTACCTTATATAGTTCGAAAGTTATAGCCAAGGTTAAAGTTTCGGACGCACAGACAAACAGACAGACAGGACAAAAACAATATGCCCCCCGATCCTCGATCTGGGGACATAAAATATCGTGTGATCGAAATAGGACAGGTTAACAGACGAAAGATGATAAAAAGGCAGAAATCGTAGAGGCCCTTTTAATCAGACGATCCAATAGTTTCAGAATGTTTTGAATAGCATATAAATGTTAGACCTGATTAAATTTGTAAACAAAACAGTTTTTGATATTTTGTTCTCTATCAGTTTTTATACATCTTTGAGTTTATGGTCTTCCAAACGTTTAGATTTAATCTGCACTGAAGAGACATAAGTTGTCGAAATGCGCATATGCAGAATTTAAATTCATAGTAACTTCGGTATTAAGTCATTTGTAATACAATCAAAGCGTTGTTCCTTTGTTTTGGTACAATGTACTTGCAGGGACTTTGTCTCATGTGCATTTACTCCATATGTTTTATTCACCATATACAAAAGAAAAAATATGTAACTTATATTTCATGTATATAACTTCAAATAATGGAATTACATAACTCACACGCTCTTCAAACTCGGCAAATTATAGAAAGTGTAGGATTTCAAAATTAGTAGTTCGTTACCCTGAAGATTTCTAAAAAAAAAGAATAATAACTCACATTTAATAGTAAATCAATATCGGTTGTTTTATATATTAAATGAATTTCCAAATGAATACCGAAGCAAGAGCCAAAAATATACATCTGTAATACATGACAATATAAGGATTACATACAGACAGAGAACATTAAGAAAACAAATAAAAAATATTTGATTGACAAAAGTAGTAGTAATTAAAAAATAAACCTTGCTTTGAAAATTTTGAGATAGTCATTTTGCCCCGTCAACGAAATTAATACCACGGCAGCGAATGAGCTATGAAATGTAGATTCTATCATCTGGATATGTGGGTATTTGGAAGTTCACAATTGGATGTAAAAATCATCACGTTTGTAATAAAGTTCGGATTTTAACTGTGCCGCGTTGTCAGTATAGATCTCCAGGTATGACGTTGATGTTGGTGAACCAGTTGTCTCTACAATGTTCAGTTCATTAAGTAGACGAGATGTAGATAATTCTTAGATCCTTGGAGAAATATAAATGGATCACGCCTTTGTTAAAGCAACTAGTTTAATTAAGGTGTTGTGTTGTTATCCATCTGTTTCCTCTCATTCATATTCACAACTTATTAAAGACCTACCTTTAAAAGGGTTCTACGGGTATCAACTCGGGCTGTTCCGATTTCCTATCGTTGTTAACGTTTTTCTTTTGTTTTATATGTGTTTTTCCTGTGTAGTTTCCCCGGCAAATTGTAGCATGTAATTGATTTTTTGCCATTGTAGATGTTTCTTGTTATCCTTTTCATTTATTTTTTTAATAATAATATATTTAGATAGAATATTCATCATTGATTTATTTCTTTGGACATCTGCGTAGAAATATTTAGATCTGTGAATTACTCCACGCTTTTAATACCATTGCTTTCATAAATGATTATCTATAGCAGGATGTTGACATAACCTCTCGCCAAGTGAACTTGAACAAATCATAGTTAACTTAGGACTGTTTTCAAGGTAACTTGGAACTGTCATACAGCAGTCATAAAACTTATTCTAAGTTAACTTTATAACTGTTCCAGAGCCCTGACTGCTCTGACCAGTTCTGGTCATAGAACCCTGACTACTCTGACCTGTTCTGTTCTAAGATTATCAATGAAGGGATATGGAGTAAATGCAAATGAGACAAAGTCTCTACAAATACATGGTAAATAAGCAATGGAACAACGCTTTTATTGTTGTTCTTCATCTTGAAGTCGCCATGAGGCCTTCAACAATGAGCTTTACCCATACCTCATAGCAAGTTCAAGATGGCCCCTAGCACCGGTTTGAGCAGAATTCATTGCTAATTGTCGAGCAACGCTACATCCATGCTTTTTTTATCCTAATGATCCATGGATGCGGGATCGTCAACAAACTTAAAGTTAACTGGCGAAGTGTTCTTACAATCGCTGTCATCCACTGCCCGACAAAAAGACGACAAAAGACGATCACAACATTCAAACAACCACACGGCACTCATCGAGCCAATTGTAAGAAAACTTGGCAAAGTAAAATTATGAGATGTGGGCACAATAAACAGGTGGTCAGAATTACAATTTCAGGTTACAAAAAATAAAAAGGCCAAAATATGAAAGTGTGATAGCATATCCATATGAGAGATTCTCTCTAAGAGTCCTGACCGCTCTTACCTGTCATAGAAACCCGACCGCTCTGACGTGTTATTGAACCGTGACTGCTTTTATGTTACACAACATTATTAAACATTTAAACAGATTTAAACGCAAATTTTAATTTGATCCACAAAAAAAAAAATCAATATTGACAATGAATAGGTCGTATATGTTTCGGTACTTATTATTGTAGTATGATACAGTCGAATCAGAAAACGTGATAAACTACCGATAGAAAATAAAGAAAACCACATGCACAAAAATATATATATTTTTTTTATGTTTTTTTTTAAAATTTTTTTTTAATTTCAATATAACAGAAAGTTGCAGTATTGCAGGCATCGATATATTATCGCATAAAGAGACTCTGCTCTTTTTTTATATATTTAAGGTAAAATTAGCGAAAAAGTTGCAATATTACGAGCATCGACATAAAATCGAATAAAGAACATCTGCCTTGTCATGTATTTAATGTTAAATTGCAGAAAGTTGTAGTATTGCAAGCATTAATATAATATCGAATGAAGAAAATTTTCCTTTTCTTATATGTTTTTGGTTCAGTTTCAGCAAGTCGTAGTATTGCGGGGATAGATATATTATTGAATAAGGAAAATCTGTCTTTTCTTTTATATTTTAGGTTAAATTACAACATGACTTTCAGTATTGCGGGCATCGATATAATATCAAATGGAAAAAATCTGCATTTTCTTATATATTTAAGGTTAAATTACAGCAAGTTGCAGTACTGCCGGCATCGATATAATTATCGAGGAAAAAAATGTCTTTTCTCATATCTTTCAGGTGAAATTACAGCAGGTTGCAGTATTGCGAGCATCGATGTAATATCTAATGAAGAAAATGTGCCTTGTCTTATTTATATGTTTTATGTTAACAAACAGCAAATCGAAGTATTGGGGGTATTGATATAACATCGGTTGAAGAAAATCTGCATCTTTATTACAAATGGATTTTTAGGTTAAATGACCGCAAATTGCAGTATTGCGGACATCAAAAAAATATTGAATAAAGAAAATCTGCCTTTTATTACATATGTAAGTTAAATAACAACAAGTTGTAGAACTGCGGGCATCAATATAATATTGAATGAAGAAAATCTGCCTTTTCTCATTTATTCTTAGGAAAAATTACAGCAAGTTGAAGTATTGCGGGCATCGATATAATATCGAATGAAGAAAATCTGCCTTTCCTTATATATTTTAGGTTAAATTACACTGCTGGTGGACTGTTAGTCCCCGAGGGTATTCACCAGCCCAATAGTCAGTACTTCGGTGCTGACCCGAAAGCCGATTCTATTTGAAACCTTACAATACATGTATCTTAAAATTTTGTAAATTTTGTTGACAACTAAGGAGGATCTCCCTCATGCAAAGCTCTGTCCTTAGCCGATTTTCGCTTTACATTGAGATCATATTGGCTATTTGTTCTCTATCAGTTTTTAAACATCTTTAAGTTATGGTCTTCCAAACGTTTAGATTTATCTGCACTGAAGAGACATAAGTTGTCGAAATGCGCATATGCAGAAATTAAATTCACAGTTACTTCGGTATTTAATTATTATTTACAACAAGTTCGAGTACTTTTGGCATCGATATAATTATCGAAGGAAAAAAAATCTGTCTTTTTTCATATATTTCACATTAATTTAAAGCAAGTTGCGGGCATCGATATATTATCGCATAAACAAAATCTGCCTTTTTATATATTTTAGCTTAAATTACAGGAAGTTGCATATTGCGAGTATCGATATAATATCGAATGAAGAAATTCTGCCTTGTCTTACATGCTACGGAAGTTCTTTTTTTTTCGTGGACATCAATTTTCGTGGTTTTCATAAATTTCAATTTTTCGTGGGTACTAAAACTCGTGATTTCAAATTCCATGCATTAAAAGTCTATGGGAAATTTCATTTCGTTGCAAACCTAATTTCGTGGTTTAACAAAACACGAAATCCAAGAAAGTTGGAACCCTACAAACAATACTACTTTCACAGTATTTTATGTTAAATTACACATTATACAGGAACTTGCAGAATTGCGGGCATTAATATAATATCGAATACAGGAAATCTGCGTTTCTTAGAGATTTTAGGTTCAGTCACTGCAAGTAGCAGTACATCGAAATAATATGGACTGTAGGAAATGTTCCTTTTCTCATATGTTTTAGTTTCAATTACCGCAAGTCGCAGTATTGCTGGCATCTATAATATATCGAATGGAGAAAATATGCTTTTTATCTGTTTTAGACGGACACATTTTGCAAATCGTATGCGTGTGGTAGGGATCGTTTAACGTTCCTTCGTTGTGTTAGTTTTTAAATATTTACAGCTGTTATATTGTTTTAAGCTCTGCGACTAACCAGAGCAGTCTGAGGATTCCCTGACAGGTTAGAGCGATAAGGGCTTTAAGAATGGTCAGAGCAGTCAGGGCTCTATGACAGGTCAGAGCAGTCAGGATTCTTTGACAGGTTAGTGTGGTCAGGGCTCTATGACTGGTCAGAGCAGTCAGGATTCTATGACAACTCCAAATTAACTTACTCTCAAAGTTAATTTGGATGACAATTTATGTCTGCACCCTACTGTATTTCTACCTTGTCAACAATAAAAAACGAAAACATGTTCTTACATGAACAAGAACATATCTGATATTTCGTTTCTAATTAAATCAAATACTTACATCGTCTGCAAACTGGACAGGTTATAGAAAGCGTTTCCTTCAATTACAAATATATCATTTGATTGGAAATGTCTGAAATATAAGGTTATAACGGTATTAATAAGCTGTCAGAATATTTGTCTTTTGATATAAAGCAATATCAAAGTTGTTGGCAATGTTTTCGGGACTTACCTGGAAATGTATTTTTTGTGTATTGCGTAAATACATATTCGCTGACACACCTTTGACTGTTGGTAAACGACAACTTTAGCAATAATTATATTTCATAGGTTTGGTATCAAAAATATTTGAAAAATAAACATAAACGGCATATTTTGCATCTTATACGGAAGAAAATATAATGTATAGAACATGTCTCCTCTTTGTCAAACAAAGATTACCTGTCGATATTGTGTAGAATATGTCAATTTTACTGTACACTAGTCTTGACATTATTGTCAGTCGTTTTGTATAATAGTCCTGTAATATATTCTTTTACAATTGACGGTGTAATACCCGATAGGTTGTTTTTGCAGACCTGAACGTTTTTTTTCAGTTTTAGAAAATCATTCATTCAAATGATTTGAGTTAAATTATTGGTTGACTTGCTTGCCATTCTTTATTCAATCCTTGTTCTGTTTCTTGGTTTTCCCATGTTTTATGGAGATTTTGTCTCCATTCGGTATTAATAATAAAGACTGGTGTCTGTCTCTCATTGAGTGTTCAGTCCGAAAAAGATTTTGCGTACGAGAGATGTGTGCCCTATATGCATTTCAGTTAAGGTGTACTTGTTCTTGAGAGAATAACTCATATGGATGTACTATCATACCTTCATATTTTGGCATGTTATTCGTTTTGTTATTTCGAATTTTTATGATGACCATCTTTTTATTTTTATTGTGTCCACATTCATGATTTTAGTTTTCTTATTTTGACTAGATGAGTGCCCTGTGGTTATTTTAATGCTGTGTTTGTCGTCTGTAAGGTCTTATTGTCGGGCAACGATGGACAGAAGTTGCCAGAGCACTTTGCCAGTTAATTGCCTTAGTTCTTAATGTTATCTTTTTATTTCCGTGCATTGTAGCTGTCTCACGTCCTTGTTTTGTCTTTGTTTTTATCTGTTACCGTTTTTGCCATGTCTTTGGACTTCGATTTATGTAGTCATCGCTTCCCTTGTTCCTTCGGTATTCTACTGCCGTTGTTTTAATTGCATGTTTGTTGACAATTCCGCATCCATGGGTCATAAAAATAGATGTAACGTTGCTAGACAACTACAGCTCTGTGCAACGTAGCCCTTTCAGAAAAAAAAAACGATCAGCCGTCATCCGTTCGTCAGGGATCAGTCAGCGGTCAATCAGCGATCAGTTGATTAAGGACACGACCTGTTATTCGTCCAACTTGTCAATTGGCGAGAAGCGTGACGGATGACGAGAAGCCTATTCGTCCATATATCACATGCTATCTTTGGTAAAAAAAAATTGCCAATTATAGATTTGTTTCACTTACATCATCAATACATCATCACAGCATAATCCTTTTGCTGCTATTAATAAATAAATATTTTATTGTATTTATATATATATATATATTGTTTTCATTTTTAAAGAGTTTTTAATAAAATAAAGTTTGAAAAGAACTGCTCCCTTGGCAGGCGTTATTTGACCATTTTCATGGAGTTGCTAACAAAATTATGTGTAAAGGGGAAAATTTGCACTGACTGTGCATTTGAAATAACTGCATGCATTAAAGATTTATAAGTTTTTTTATCTAAATTGTCCATTTTCATGGATTTGTAGGAAAAAGAAATGAAAAGACAGTTTTATACTGACTGGTACATTTGTAATGACTAAAATTAAGATTTACAAGTAATTTTTTATCATTGTTTTTATTTTCAGGGAATTTAGTGTAAAAGAAAAGTTTCGCACTGACCGGTGTGTTTGAAATAACTACAATGACTATCTACAAGTTATTTATCATCTTTTTTTTTAATTCATTGAAGATGAAGAAAAAACAATAAAAGCGTTTTTTTGTTGCTTGGTTTTCCAATGTATTTGTAGAGACTTCGTCTTATTTGAATTTACTTCATAACCTCTAATTAGTTATTTGAAATGTGAGAATCGAAGTTTATAATATCACGAATATGTCAAGTTTGGGAGGAGAGGATTGGCTAGCAATGGAACCGGTTTAACCCACGATTTGTTTTGAAATGCCTGTACAAAGTCAGGGCCATTTTGACAGTGGTTTCCATCTGATTTGTCTTTTTGTCTCATCTTCTTCGGCTCTTGACCACTCTGTTCGGTAATTTTGTTATAACCCTATTTGGCAATACAACTTGACTTTATTCATAAATAACTAAATACCGAAGAAACTGTGAATTTAATTTCTGCATATGCGCATTTCGACAAGTTATGTCTCTTCAGTGCAGATAAAATCTAATCGTTTGGTATATTTTGTTGAAACTAAGGAGTATCTCCCTCATGCAAAGCTCTGTCCTTAGCTGATTTTGGCTTTCTATTTAGATCATATTGGATTATTTGTTGTCTGTCAGTTTTTAAACATCTTTGACTTTATGGTCTTCCAAACGTTTAGATTTTATCTGCACTGATGAGACATAAGTTGTCGAAATGCGCATATGCAGAATCAAAATTCACAGTAACTTCGGTATTTAGTTATTTGGAAGACCTTAATCTAAAAGATATGTAAAAACTGATAGAGAAAAAATAACCAAAATGATCTAAATGTAAGGCCAAAATCAGCTAAGGACGCATTAAACGGACGCATTATAACGCATTAAAAGGGCGCATTATAACGCATTAAAAGGACGCATTATAACGCATTAAAACCTGAAAGTCGAGTAGACATTTAACATTTGTCCGTGGGTTGGAAAACCAAGTGACCCTCCACTTCCGGACCTTACCAATTTTAGTACTATTAAACCCTCTCTTAAATAATACAACATGCTAACACGAGGATAACCTGCAAGTACGGGTGGAACAAGGTCCATTTTTCGAACAAATTTACCGAAATTTTAGAAAATGTGATGATTTGAACTCCCAATTGTTAACTTTATTACCTTAGCAGCAATATACCTAACTCCACATGTACAGCGTATTGAGTGTATATTTCACAGCTGATTCTTTAGTGTAGAATTTGTAATTCATAAATTGACAATGTGAAAAGAACAAAAGAACCATTACAGAACCTGCTAGGTCAGGAATGTTCATGTTCAACCTTTGTTAATTTCATCCCATCAGAGATTCTATGAATTCAAATAATATCTCTCATTTCAACTTTTAACAACTCATATTTATACTGTAGAAAGTTGGTTTGTTGTTATGCTGATTTTCTGTAATATTAGATTCTCAATTAAAGGAAGTATAACAACCTTATTATCTTTAAATAGGGAGTATAGCTTTTATCAGGAACTCTGTGACAATTAAAAGAAGTTGAAAGTTAAAAGGAATGATAGTTTTGCTTTTTTGGTAACAAAAATCAATGAAATTGTAAAATATGGGGAAAAATGTGTTTGGGGAAAGAGTGTCATTTCTTAAATCTAGTTGACCTCTTTTTTTGTTGAATTTAAAACGTAATGATAACAAAATATAATAAATTGACATTAATGACACTTATATAGAAAAAAGAATTATGCTATAATTGATTTTAATTACTTTAAATTATGTAAAAACAAAATACCGAAGTTACTGTTAATTTATTTTCTGCATATGCGCATTTCGACAACTTATGCCTCATCAGTGCAGATTAAACCAAAACGAAGAACATGTTAAAGCTGATAGAGAACAAATCACCAAAAGGATCTAAATAGAAAAGCCAAAATTCAACTAAGAACAGAGGGAGTTAATACTTGGTTTTAAACAAAATTTTGTAAATTTAGATATTACAAGTTTCAATACAATCGGTTTTCGGGTCAGCACCGAAGCACTGACTATTGGGTTGGGGAATACCCTCGGGGTCTTACAGTCCACCAGCAGAGGCATCAGACCAGTTGTAATAAATAACAAAATACCGAAGTTACTGTTAATTTATTTTCTGAATATGCGCATTTCGACAACTTATGTCTCATCAGTGCAGATCTAACCAAAACGTTTGGAAGTCCATTTATCGAAAAACATGTTAAAGCTGATAGAGAACAAATAATAAAAAAAGATCTAAAAAGAAAAGCCAAAATTCAGCTACGAACAAAGCTGTGCATGAGGGAGACACTCCTTAGTTTTAAACAAAATTTTGTTTAATTTAGATCTTGCATGTTTCAATACAATCAGGTTTCGGGTCAGCACCGTAGCACTGACTACTGGGTTGGTGAATACCATCGGGGACTAACAGTCCACCAGCTGCGGCATCGACCCAGTGGTAATCATGGTAATAAATAACGAAATACCGAAGTATCTGTTAATTTATTTTCTACATATGCCTTATCAGTGCAGATTAAACGAAAACATTTGGATGTCTATTTATCGAAAAATATGTTAACAGGTTGGGAAAAACCCCAATTGGGGTAATATACCCCAATTGAGGTATAATATCCTAATTGGGGTATATGGTTATATTACCAGTTATCTGTTAATTATATTTTAGGGATTGAATGGCGCATCATCATACATAATAATTATAAATCTATAGGGTAAGAGCTTCCAGATGATATATACATGAGGAACTTCGTGATTGCTGTCATCCAATGACATATCGCCATCTACTTGATGATGCTGCATTTCACCAGCAGGGGAATTTTAAGGACGTAAAATCATATATTTGATTCTGTAAAAATCAAAGATCATCGCAATTGTAACTGGGTAAAATAGCAAGGCAAAGAAACGGGGAGTGTGTGAAAATATAATCTAGTTGAACTGAAGTTTAGTTTGTAAAAATAGGCAAAATTATTGAAGTTTCAAAAACTATTGTTACAGACTACTCTCAGAGAATTTTTTAGACATGGACAAAGAGAGAAAACTCTGAAAGAAATCAAATGATATGTTTATTTGAATATCTCTTTTGATAATCAAAAAATATTTTCCCAAATCTATCACAGTTTATTTTATTCAAATGTAGAAAAAGTTTTCTTTTAGATAAGCAGCAAAGAACGATAGTTAGCTCCTCAAATCTTATGTTATCTCTAAATCAGAGTCACTGGTTTGTAAAAACATAATTTGATCTGCAGAAAATTTGCATTAACCTTTTGACAACAGAAGTATATCATCCGAAAGCTCTCACCCTACAGATTTATAATCATTAAGATCATTAAGTATGACGATGTGCCATTCAACCCCTGAAATATATATATAATTAACAAATAACTGGTAATATACCCAAATTAGGGTACAACCATATACCCCAATTGGGGTATAGTACCCAAATTGGGGTTTCCCCAACCTGGTTAAAGCTGATAAACAGAATAGCAAACAAATAATAAACAAGTAATAGTGGATTCCTTTTGTGATGAGATACTTACTTGTGTGACTTAAATGCCTTTGTCCGTGTTAGGAATATTATGATTAATGTTAAGTGATTGATTTCTACCTTGTTGATGTTAATGTCCAATCAAGAGATAACTTAACAAATGCACAGTCCACTTTTATGTCCGAAGGTATTTAAATTGTAGTGATAGAAATATGTTTTCGAATATAAGTTATATGTATTAAACAGTATGTTCCTCCTTACGTTGGAAAACCGATAATTTACCTGTATTACTTCATCATTCAACAGTGCACGTGCTTATGTTACGTCATTCAGTTAAAAAACCTAACCACCCATATAAAGATAAGACATAAACTCCACTTCCTCTCCAGCAGTATATTAGGAGACCACAACCAGGTCTCATCGTCAGTCTTTGATCGTTGTTGACTAAGCAACATCTTCAGGAGTTAACAGTATTTGGTAAGTGTTATATTCCTTTGGATTTAATAGTGATTCAATTTGTCATTATGAAGAGTGCATGATCAAAAGGATATCCCAAGGAAAGTGCCAATAGTTAGTTGTGTAATTTGCTTGTGTGCAATTTTATCTTCAATGCTTGACATTCTATTGGAAGCGTATATAAGCTATTGTGTTATAGTGTGAACTATTCTTTTGGATTGTGCATTTGGATTGTGATTATTCTGATGTTCTGGTTTAAATATATCCAAAATTATATACATAGGAAGTGTTCAAATTGCAAGAAGCAACTTGATAATTCATTTAACTTTGTGCAATTCACCTTGTGATACTAGTGGATATTCATTCGAGTTTTTTTTTATAGTGCATGTACATATGTTTCTGTCATTGTGTATATAGTGCAATCTGTGTATGTTCGGTAAAGTGCTATGCGCAAATATAAAAGTCATTTTGATGTCATTTTCATCGTATCAATTTGCATGTGCCAGTCGCATTGAGTCATTCTGCTCGCGCAATTGCATTGTATCAATTTGCTTTTGCCATTTGCGTTGTATCAATTTGCTTGTGCCATTTGTGTTGAATCATTTTGATTGTGCCTTTTGCATTGTATCATTTTGCTTGTGCCATTTACCGAGTGTTATTGTGTCATTTAGCCATTAGACTAAGTATATTTCAACAACTGGAATCCGGAGTTATTCTGGTACGGATCGATAGACCGCTTTATGTTTTACACGTTACACGTTACACTTGAATACTTACAATTCTTGTAAATGCTGTAGATTTCTAAAGGTGTATTCTTCAATCTTGGTTATAGCATTTGCTTGTAGATGTCTACAAATAAACGTGTGTGTAACACTATGTTTAAACAGTTTTAGATGAAAAAGCAAGATTCAAATTTGCAGATGTTAAATTTGGTCTGAAAACTTAAAAAAAAAGAATTTACTTTAACGTAGAGTCGATATTTTTATGCAGAGTTATACCCCACAAACTTGAAAATGCCGTGATTGACATTTATAGCCCTATAGGTTTCAGTCTTTGCTGTGTGAAGCTGGAAAAAAAATATTTTTATTCGGTTCCCCATGTTCGAAAGCTAACCAAATCTACTAATTAAGTCTCCCAAACGAAGTAGGGAAAACTTACTGTTTTCTTTTATCTTTATTTTTACATTGTTAGACTGTCCCTAAATAAAGATATATCTATTTTTGTAAATCTAAATCAAATTCACAATTAATAATTTTAACGGGTTAATTTTAAATTAGCAGATCGATTTTGATCTTAAACGGCCATTTCTATCTTGACATAGTCTTAACATGCTGAACACAGTTTTGTCAAGACATGTTAAGATATTCAGTTATTTTTAAGACAATTCTTTCAAGGAGAAAAAAAAAAACCTGATAAGACTTGTTATACCAAACAAGACAATTTGTTTGTCTTGTTTTAACTTAAATGTCTTAACATGTCTTGATCGTCCTTGAAAGCATTTTTGATAAAATTGTGTTCAGCCTGTTAAGACATTGTCAAGATCGAAATGGCCGTTTAAGATCAAAATGGATCTGGTAGAGTTAGTTGTGAAAAAGAAAGGAAATGGGGTAAATATCAAGGAGACAACATCCCATTTCCAGGTTAAAACGACCCAAAACAAAACATCTAGGGGTCATCATATGGTCTTCAACACTGTGAGGAACCTCACACCATATAGTAAGCCCTAAATGGCCCCGAGTCTTCTGTTTCTTTGCTTTTGCCTTGTCCATGTTGTCTCTGTTCTTTGATTTTTGGAATCTTGTTATTTGTTAATTCGGAATTCTACTGCCATTGTCATTTATCATATGATCTCAAAGCTCTATAAAATTCCAAAATCTCAAAAACTCTCAGTTTGCATTGATATTTTTATCAATATCACTTTTCTTTCCACTTAAATGACTTACTTTAGAAGATCAAGGGCAATTATTTTGTTAATTAAAGAAACCAACGTAAAAAGATATTTTTCATGTGAACTAAACATTGCTCTATTAGAAACTTACTTTTTAGATTAAAATGTTTTTTTTTTTGTATTTTGAATTACAATTTAGCGGTTTTGGAAAATCCAAATTTCAATGAAAATGTGTTCTCTAAAAGAATTTTAAATAAAAAATAATCTTATCGTATCCCAGACATAGTTTCGTTTGCTTATTGCAAAATAATGAATTTCAGGTAAAACTAAAATTCCAGAAATTTAAATTTTATCCTCCTTTTTTATGTAAATAATTGTCGACAAGAGTCAATGCATGGCTATATTTTCACTCTAGCAGGTATTTGTATGTAGTTAATGGTTAAGTTAGCCACATTTCATGCTTATCTCCAATCTATAGCCTTTGAAGTGAAATAAAATTCGATAAGCAGTGTTTTTTTTCAAATGTAGGGGTTAAAAGTGTGCATTTTTTAAGTCTGTGGTTTGTATCAAATGTTCAAAATTGTATAATACTTTAATGTCATGCATTCTGTAACGATAAAACTTTCATTTTTAAGGTAATATATCTATTTTATAAGAAATCCCCATCTGAACAACTAATGAGTGGAAATTCTAGAAAGCTAAAAATGTACTTATTTTCGGTTAGATTGACAAAATTTAGGTCATTTAAACAATTAAATTCTACTTAAAAGGTACTTTTTTGGTCACATATAGTGAAGTCTATAACAAAATTCAATTTAAACATTATATCAAAGCAGTTAGAGTACGAATGGTAAGAATGTTTTACGATGTTGGATTGCATATTTCGAACTTTAAAAAAATAACTGACTGGTGTTATTCTTCAAATTTGTCTTACAACTGATACATGTGATAAGTAAGTAACAAAAAGTACTGAAAGCAACAAAAGCTGTTTTAGTGTCCCTTTCACGTCATTTTCACCTTTTTGTGCAATTGCGGGTTAATTTATTGTATCTATAGACCAAAAATACATAAAATGCCCAAACTTATTATCAATGTAAATGCTATATGTTAATCTTTTATTTGATACGGACGTTTTGTATATTTAATTCATTTATAGAAAAAAAGAGCCAATGTCCATGAGACAAAAAGACGAATTCAGGTGGAAATCACCTGAAAAATTGTCGACCACAATGTAAACATGTTTTAGTTTGAGGAAGGGTCATAGGAGGACGACAAAAAGGTCTATACCGGTAGTGGGGGGTGCACGAAAAGTGATTTGAGTCCATTGTCTAATACTACTGTAATGAACTGACGTCTAAACAAATTAGTGGAATTGTCTGGTCTCCAGACATACTACTTGAATAAACTGACGTCTAGGCATACTAGTGAAATTTTCTGACCTCTAGTCACAGTACTGGAAAATTCTGACCTCTACACATAACACTTGAATGTTCGGACATTTAGACATAGTACTGTAATAAATTGACGTCCTTGCAAACTGTATAAATATTTAAAATATATAAATATAGACATACTACTTAAGTATTATGACCTTTGGTATAACATAAGGAATAGTTATACTACGCCTAGAAACACCAATATTCTGAACTCCAACAGCGCTAGCCTCCCAACTCATTACCTAAAGGCCTTTGGTCGATACAGTGACTTTCATGATAGAAATAAATAGGCTGCTGCTACTAGGGTATGGTACCCGTACCTCGAAGTTATCACTGCAGAAGTTGTACAGTCGATATCACTATCTTGTGGACCATTATGGGATATCTGGTTCTCTAATGAGAACAGGTCCCCACCTGTAGCTGATTAAATTTGTGTTCTGTGCTAGATTTGATTTTACTATAGGAATTGATATGTTCAACAAGGCGAGCGACTGAAAAGAAGGAGGGAATGCTTAGTCTACCTTGCACTTGATCACTCTTATGAATTTTATTAAATCCATTTTATTCATCTATATTTGTGTCTCAATTTTTCTGTTCAGTACAGTTCTTCTGTGATATCTTCAATTTTGTGTGCGTTTCTGAAGTTCACGATGTTTTTTTATTTCAATTACTTTTAGGACAATCGCCTGTTATTGACCATTTTCGAGTCGAGAAGAAATCACGTGCACTCGTCTTAATTAGATGAGAAATCAATACATAGAAAAAAGAAGGGAAACGGGGAATGTGTCAAAGAAACAACGACCCAAAGTGGCGTAATAACAACCCCAAGCCACCATAAGATCTTCATGACGTCATAATGAAAAGTACGTTGGAATAGCCGGTTACTTTGTTTTGGGACATTGAATATAATATTGTTGCCTTCATATTAAATAAAAATCAACGATCATTATATTTTTTACTCATGCATGCAAGAAATCCTTATTTCGCTTGTGTTGCTGTGCTTCAATCGAAAGAAACGGGATTATTTACACGCATGAAAGATACCACAATCTTTGATCTGTTCTCATATCAAAAGCCTCACGAACTAACAGTTCAATTTTAGAATCATCCCCTTTAAGATAATAAGACCACTAAATAGCGAAATTAAAGTAAATGATTTCTCAAAGAGGGGGCTTGCATAAAACACAAGCCTCAAAAATAAATGTACATGTACTAGTAAAAGATACGTGATAACGAAATACCGAAGTTACAGATAAAGAAAAATAGTATTTTAATTTTAAAAGTACAATTTACTAACTAAGTTCTTTTTTCAGAAGATTGAGGAAACAATGAAGAGGCTTCATTCTCATACACTGTCATTCAATATGCACATAAAATACCAAATATCATGGAAAATAATTAATATAAAATAAAATATGTTCCACACGTTTCACTTTCTGCTTATCAGTAAAACTTACACAGCTTTCAATAAGGGAAGTCTGTCAAACGTCTCCTTTCTAATTTGACTAATTCGGTTCGTGTATAAAACTCTGGAAGAAAAGTATTAATATCACATAAATAACTTGATTGAAAAATTGGAATAGCTTGCTTAATTGAGCAGAAGTGAAACACTAGAATAATTCACATTGTCCTGAATAAAAGTATTAACGTACTTAAGACACAAAAAAGGCAATGCATTGCAGTTAATCAATGTTTGTTGACGATCTCAAGCCCATGAGACACGGATTTTATATAATAATTGTTCGACAATTTGCAATGAATGCCTCTGAAACTGGTGCTAGGAGATATGAGCTCAGCTCATTTTTGGAAGCTTAATGGCGACTTAAGCTTCCAGATGAAAAAAGGCGTTGCTCAGTTACTTGGTTTTTCCATTATATACTTTGTTTCCTGTGCATTTTTTCTATATCCTTCCATTGTTAATCAGAAGAATATTTAATTTACCAGTCAATTAAAAGACATAAAACTATGACAAAACACAATTTGGCTAGAAAAAAGTTCTTCATACTGTAAAAAGACAATTGTGCTCACACATTGAAATTGGGTGTTACTATAAAATTTCGAAGTTTGAGAAAAACAAGGGTCACTTTTGAGAGTTTTAATAAAAAGTCCAGTGCAAGTTAAACACAAATGTTCGAGAAAATAATGGTCTCTGCATTTTTTTTGCAACGAGTCAACAAATTTATTTAGTTAATTGGAAAAAAAAGATATTGGATCCTTCCTTTTCTTCTGAAAGCATTTAACACATTGATTTTATATATTTTTAAAGATAATGAAATTTTAATCTCCAAATAAAGATTTTAAGTCTACAACTTGCTAGTACTGGTACCAAGTATTGCTGTTCCGAGCTCTTATCGATTTTTAACGTTTGTCTTTTGACTTATTTGTTTTTTTCTTGAATAGTTCCTTGGCAGATTGTAGCATTTAATTGTAATTTTTAGCAATTTTAGATGTTGCCTATTATACCCTTTTGGTTTCATCTGTTTTATTTTGTTTTCGACGTAAGAGTGGACGGGCATATGATTTTTTACATCTAATTTATTGTATAAAACAATAGTTACATAAATCGAGGTTGTTTTATTTTCACTTAAAAGGTTCGAGGTCTACCAAGAACTTTAAAATGTGAATTTGTCGTTAATTCCTACAAAATTAATTAGACTGTACGTAATTTCTGAAGTATTATAATTATACTGGCTTCTAGTTGCTATCATCGTGGATGTGTGGATTGTGTTTCATCATTTTGTCATTCATTAAACATGATCTTGAAGGAAATGATCCAGATTATCTCGTCTTTTATCTCGTTTATCTAATAATATTTGTCATAAAGAATGAAATAAAAATTTTCAACCCATATTTTAGAAGATAAATTCAGGAAGTTATTGAACCATTGCTAGAAATCGACACGAGACCCTTACGTCATTGACCAGTCATTGAAAGGTAAGAATTTTTGTTCCATGTTAATTATTAGTCCTTGTTACACGATTTAGAAAGTATAACATTTAATCAAAGTAAGAGAAACAATACTCCAATAAGGAAAGGGACATCAGAGAACCACAGAATCGAAACTAATTGCTCTTTGCTTGTGGTCATGTCTAACTAGACGGACAGCCGACCGTTTGCAGAAGTTCTGTGGATCTGTGAACTATATTTGTTTCTTGACTTCATTTATTTTCTATAGTAGTAGTAGTTCGGTAGTATACCGTCATTTGAATTTTTATTAATTAATGACTTTTACAAAAAATTGACATTTCGGACAGTTATTTGAAAAGTTTGCTCAAAGTAAGTGAGAACCGACCGTAATCCAAAAGCGAACAATCCAAGGACAATGGCAACACCAGAAACAAAAAAGGGAAAGAAAACAGAGACACAACATGGGTACGGCACAGAAAAGAAAAATGAAGACACACACAAACACAAAGATGAACAACACGGACCCAATAAAAACCATGGATGAGATCAGGTGCACCGGCAGAGTTAGCATCTCCTGCTTCCTATAAGACACCCGCCGTGATGAACATGTCAAATCCGGTAGTAAAGTCAAATCCGGTAGAGAAAACAACAATTAAGCTTTAAAGGGAAAGATCTGTTGCAATCTGGGAAACAGGTATCCCATAGCGGTCCACACGATGGTGATGTCGACTGTAACACTTCTGGAGGGATGACTTCAAGTTTTGGGTAACATACCCTTTTTGAAGTAACCCATTTGTGAGCAACCGGGCTCTATCAAGGAAGTCACTGTATCTTACACAGGCTCTTGAATAGCAAATGAGCTGAGAGATATAAACTCCATATGCCCGCGCTGTTAGGATGTTGCTACAAAGAAAAGGGAAGTTTACTATTGGAAAGGTGAAGTCATCGCGTTTGTCGTACAGCTTAGTTTGAATTCTACCTCTGTTGTCAATTTCAAGGCGAAGGTCAAGTAACGAGGCTGATGTGGAAGTGTCTGTGGTATCCGTAATTTCGAGCTCTTCTGGATAGATCACCAAAGCGAGGGTTATTTAGTGACAAAATATCATCTATTTAAATCATAAACAAATGCTTCATTTCTTTCAATGTAGTATAACGGAGCATATCAGGTCAGTATGGTGTTTGGGTTCTAAAATCATCAAGGTAAAACAAAAATAATACAAAGATATCACTAGGAAAATAGGAAAATTTTAATTTTGCGAAATAATTGGACAATAACATAAATGAACCTAACTTTTCTTTTTGTTTTTAGAAAGTTCAATATAAAGGCTAGCGAAACATTAAATGAATCCAAATTCTATTAAATGTCATTTAAAATAATTTGGAGAAATGATGATTTTCAATATTAATTCTAGCAAAGTCCAAACTTGTCCATGAATCATCATTATTTAATATAAATAGGTAATCTTTAATTATTTTTTGCACTATTTGAACCTCTTGGCTCCTTACCTGTTTTAAAATTGTCTTACTTTTTAGCTCTCCACATGAAGTGGGGGGGNGGGGGGGGGGGGGGGGGGGGGGGTGATAGCCCGAGCGTCGGCGTCCGGTTATGATGAATGGTTTAAGTTCATTTCCGGTTACTGACTTGTCCAACATCAACCATATTGATTATTTGTCTCTATCAAATTTTACACACTTTGAGTTTATGGTCTTCCGAACGTTTAGATTTATCTGCACTGAAGAGACATAAGTTGTCGAAATGCGCATATGCAGAAATTAAATTCACAATAACTTCGGTATTTAGTTATTCGTATTTATGATGCATTTTGGGATGACAACAAGAATGCATGCTTTGGTTTCTGTCTTTGACCTATATTTCCGGCATGAGCGACTTGGTTAGGTTGATTGGTTAAAGTCCATTCCGGTTACTGACATGTCCAACATTAACCATATAGATATGTATGATGCATTTCGGGATGACAACAAGAATGCATGCTTCGGATGCTGTCTGAGACCTATATATTATGCATTAGTGACTTGGTTAGGTAGAATGGTTGAAGTCTATTCCCAGTTACCGACATGTCCCATATCAATTATATTGGTTTGTAAGTATTTAAAGTATTAAAGTAGTAGGTGAATTATTGATAACCGGATGTAAGTATATATTAAATTATCTTAAAGATAAACAAAATGGGATACACTTATTATTATATATTATGCTATTATGTAACCTGTACCTCAGATTTGGTTGAGTCAAAATAAGATTGCATCTCAGCCATAATCTGTAGGCAGCATATTTATTTCTCTCTTCAATAAATTAAGGTCTTTCACCACAGTGATGATATTATGTAATTCTTCCGATTTTTTTTTCATCCGCAAATTTTAAAAAACTACGCGACATATCATTTCGATAAGTGTTGTGATAAACAGACATCAGGGAGGGACCTTAAAACTGAGGGGAGCATACTGAGCTGTTTTTAGTAACGGAGTTATCTGCCCCGGAACCAAAAACCTTGTTACGGCTTAAACTCGGAAACCGTGAAAGATAGCTCATTAAGTGTAATGGTAAAAATGTTCCTTAGGCCATGAAGGAACTTTGTTGCATTTTGACCGAAACCGTTACGGTATGGTATTTTCTTAGTTATTGCCCTTTCATAATTTTGATTTTCGTATTTTTTTCTCAGAAACCGTATCTCGTAGAGACCTGGAACCATCATCATTGTTCATAAGTCATAAATGGCCTTCTAAAAATGTCTAGGTCAAAGGTCATCGGTCAAGGTTACCGATGACACTAGGCATTGTTATCGCTTTAACTCGTAAATCGTAATAGATGGCTGAAAACATGTAAAGGGAAAAATGTTCATTGTCATGAGACGCAACTTTGTTATATAGGTCCGAATTGATTCGACGACTCTTTCTATGAGTTATCGCCCTTTGAAAGATTTTGAGTTATAAATATGCTAAATAGTCCCAAACGATAAGTCGTAAAAACCTGAAACCTTCAACCATCGTTCATGAATAATATCTGGTCATCGAATAATGTCAAGGTCAAAGTGCACCAGTCAATGTCAATGATAAGACTTAACCTTGTTATCGATTAATTTTGTAAACTTATCAAATGTATTGGAGCAAATGTTTGTCTCATTAAGGTCTACATTTCGTATTTGGGTTCAAAATAATTAGACCAAAAGTTTTGGACCTATTGCCCAAAAGCCATTTTTCTAGGTCCAATATTAGTGTTTTTTGCTGAAATCTCAAAAGAAACAAACAAACAAAAAGTTAGGGCAAATGTTCAATTCATAATGGCCGTGAAATGGGGTCAAGGACAAGGGTCTAAGTTACTAGCAACAATGCAATTTTCCATAAAATTCCTTACCATACTTTAAAAGTTTTGGTGTGTTGTTAAGAGGAAATGCATTGCCACTCGGAAGTGACTTCCATCACTTTAGCAACAAAGTCATTTTCGAAAAAAGTCCCTAGCAACCGTCATGCAAAAGACCATTAAAGTTCAGAACTTTTGTTCGCATCACATTTTTTACCCAAATTGACGATAAAATTAAACTCAATCATGTAATCACGCTGAAAACTGAGGAAATACCTTGCAATTGCTTTCTGAACAAATGACCTTTTAATTGATCTTTTTTGCTTGAAGTTATAGTACACATCGATTGACACTGGTAAACGCTCTCAGATAAACTTGCATTTTACGTCCATACAGGGGGACCAAAGTGTCTTAAACGCAAAATTTTGATTTTTTACTTCACCTTAAACGCAAAAATTTCCACTTTTTTCATCAAAATATATTGTATATTTATAGCCTATTTATGTACCAAAAACTTTGACCAGAATGAACAGAAGATAAACTTTACCTGTTACATGTAATGCCTGTAAAACAAGTTGTCTGCATGTAATTTTGTTAAAACCGTGTAAAAAATCAAGTTTAACAATTGTCATCTTAATTACATTGTAGTCACAAACATTGAATAATTGTGCATACAGTTGAGTCATTTTGTCAATACTACATATGTAATTGATGCATATTAGGAAAAAATACGAAAGACCTTCGAAGGATCTGTGTCAATATTGCAACAATTTAAAAGAAGAACTTTTAACTTGAAATGGATGCATGCTTGTATTTTCTAAAAGCATACTTTGATCCTGAATTTTCAGAAAAAAGTACGAGACTTTTAAATGTAACAACATGTAATTCAAAAAGATTTTACGATCAAAGTATGTTTTTAGAAAACACAAACATGCCTCCTTTTCGTTATTTTTATAATAAATATCTATAACATGTTTTGTAATATTGAGCAAATACCTACCAGATTACACACTTCTCAATGAATTTGTGATTTGAACTGATCCTACAAAGACTCATTCGTAACCGGGGGAAAACTAGTAAACATATGGTGGCGACACAGCTGACAACACAAAATATCGGACAGGTCGGTTTATAGGCATTTACACGAAAAAAGATTGCTTCTGGTTTTGACGATCAAAATATGGGTACAAAAGTAAGTGAAATCCGAACCGTCTGTCTAAAACTAATACTCCTCTGACAATGACAACATCAGAAAAACAGAGAACCAAACACATAATACAAAGTTTAGCACAGAAAAGAAAAAATGAAGGCATACACATATTCAAAGAATAGGCTATATAGATCCAATTTTGTTGTGAGAAATTGATTGACTCGACATAAAGTTCAATAAACAACCATAATTTGATTTTTCAAGGCATTTCTGGTTCTATGTTTAAACCTTTTATACAAGTTTATCTGTGAACGTTGGCCAATGACGATGGATGTGGACACTCCCTTTTCTATTCAATTTCTGTACAGAATTACAAAAACAGGATAACAGTTAACACCTACACTGGCTAGGAATTACCATCACATGCCACTATTCACAAGCGAAACGCCCTAGAAAAACAAAAATGAAGACAAGAGACAAACATAAATATCAATAGGAACTCGGGATAGCCGGTCTGGGTAGCGGCACTAGCAAAAGAAAGTGGTATGATTAAATCGGTTCATTGCTACCCAAACTTCCTCTTTCTCTATTCCGTTTCCCTATAGTATAATTAAATAACTAAATACCGAAGTCACTGTAAATTTACTTTTTGCATATGCGCATTTCGACAACTTATGTCTCATCAGTGCAGATTAAATCAAAACATTTGGAAATCCATGAAACGAAATATGTGTAAACGCTGATAGAGAACAAATTACCAACAGGATCTAAATAGGAAAGGCAAAACCAGCTAAGGACAGAGCTATGCAAGAGGGAGATACTCCTTAGGTTTGAACAAAATTATCTTAAAGTTAGATATTGCAATTTTCAAATATAATCGGTTATACGGGCCAGCACAGAAGTACTGGCTACTGGGTTGGTGAATACCCTCGGGGACTAACAGTCCACCAGCAGTGGCATCGACCCAGTGGTAACGTGCGAATAAAACCCCATTCAGGTAGACTACTAACTAAATGACCAGTATCTTGGAAAAGAAAAGCATACGCTAAAACGTTATTTAGAAAGATAGGTTAAAGAGAGCTAGCCGTTAAACTGCCGGCTACTCAAGGAAACTGGTCTGCTGTTAAAACACTGTTGGACAACGGAAGAAAATTCATACTCAAAACTCTGGTAAAGGTTTTGTAAACAGTCGTCATGTATTTCAGTAGACATCGGTATTTTCAGTGAGAGGCCAGTTAATATGTAAAATCTCCAGGTTACGGGATTTCAAAGTCAATTTATAGGATTTGTTCAGAATATCTCGTCGATATCCACTATTACGTAAATAATGTAAGTTACGTCCAAGTTTTTTGGATTACTTATCAGTTTGTGACATTTGTAACACTATTTCCATAAAATCGAGGAAGAGAAAAGTCCTTTGTAATAAGCTGTTTGCGAGTCACGTCATGTCTATATAGTAAATGTTTATATTTTTATTAAAACTTCTTAAACGTATTTAATAATTTATGAAATCTGTTCTTTTTGTAAAAATTTAGATGTGAGAAAAGGTTACGCCCATTAAATCGTCAAGGGTAGCACTAACACGAACGATTCGTTCAAGTTCAGATATTTACGCCCCGTAGGTTGGAGTAGGGGAACGTCGCCATCAAGAAAGGGGAAATTAATATTAAAATCAAAATTATTCCTTTTATCATAATTCTTAGTTTTTACGTTACCAGAGTCAATGATGATATACCTAGATTCAGGTAAGGGCAGTATTTAGAATCATTGCTTTGCTTTATCAAGTTTCAGTTGTTGTTGGTGCATGAAGTCGGCATAAGCTAAAATATGGGGATTGCTTATAGTAAGGATACCGTCAATGCACCTGCTATTATCATTTTGTAGTTTTTTTTTGAAGTCACGTTCGTAACAGAAAAGAAAAAGATTTGCAATGAGAGGTGCACAATCCCATGTATAACTTCAAGCAAAACATTTTGGACACACCTTAAAGATTTTGCAGTGAATATTTTATTACATGTTATAATAGACAAGAGTTTACAAAGTCTAGAATCTTGGATTTATCAATCTCATATAAATTAAAGTGATCATCTTAATTTTGATAATTACACACCAATTACTTTACTTAATGGTGACACTTAAATGTAATTCATAGCTACCAGAATGGTTTTATCAAAAAGGTATAACAATTTAGAGTTTTAATTTTTATCTCTACATATTTAGAAAATCTGGATTTCAAGAAAGTGTGTTAAGTTGGATGGAAACTTTATAGTAAAATATCAAAGTATTTGTTTATAATAATCGAAGGATATAGATTCAATCTTTTTTGCCCTTGTGTGATTAGACAGGGTTGCCCAGTTGGTGTTATATTTTTTGTTAAAGTAGTAAAGATACTTGCTTGAAGGCATACACAAGACAAAAAAAAATAATAGGATACAAATAGAATTAGATTACAAAAGACATACGTTAAATCTTTGTCAATTAGCAAACGACACAACTATTTTTGTTACTTCTTGACAGGAGATAACAAATGAGGTAAATCTTACATTGAATATTATAGAAATCGTTGGGTCTCTTTTAGGTATAAAGCTTAAAAGAAATAAAACTGAAGGTATTTGGTAAGTTAAACTTGGAAATATATACTAGACAAAAAAAAGAAACGTTACACTCTTTCAATATTATTTATATTAATTTGTACGTATTTGTGGCTTTATTCTTTTATAAATTTGTAATCTTTATGTTTAAAAAGGAAACTATCCAAGCGTTTTCAAAGTTTTACAGGCTTATGACATGTTTTATTAGCAACTTCAATTTGGAAGACTGGAAAACGGATGTCACAAGAATCGAATCAAAATAAGCAATACATTTTTGAAATATGCGTTATTTTGCCATCTTACTTTGTAGAGGGTTAAACTTTTGACAAGGTAATGTTTGTGTTTGTCAATTTCTGTTGAAATTAATGTTTTTCAGTTTTTGGGGGTAAAAAAGCACTTATTGGAATCTCAAAAACTGTGAAAATTAATTTTCATTTTTTTTTGCACGAAACTAAAGCTTTGAGTTAAACAAACATTCTGTGAAAATTTCCAGTCGTTTCGATTTTAAAAAAAAAAGATATGAGACACCGAATTCTAAGTAAGTTGGAAATGCACGGGAGTGTAACGTTTCTTTTTTTTTTGCCTAGTATACATTGGAATGGGGAGCCCCTAAAATGTTTAGGAAAATACTTTGGATATGACAAATATGAGTGTAGTATACTAAATTGGGAACATAATACATTAGATCCGAAAAATTAATAAATGACTGGAAAAAACGACAGCTGACAATATTAGGGAGAATAATGATAGTAAAATTATTGATTTTACATAACTTATGTATTATCAGTATTGGATATATGTAAACAGTTAAGTGAACCGACAGTCTTAAAAGAGAATCCAAGGACAATGGCAACGTCAGATAAACATGACATTAACAGACATAACATGAGCACGGCACCAAAAAGAAAAGGAAGAAACACGAATGTACAAAATGAAAAACACGAACCCAATTAAAACCATGGGTGAGATCAGCTGCATTCATGCTAAGTTCAAAAATACTGATATTTAATTTTATTTGGGAAAATAAAATAGAAAAGGTTTCATTAAGACACTAAGTAAATATCATCTCGAAAAGGGGGGTTAAACATTATTGATTTCGATGAATATATTAAAGCTATAAATATAAACTTGGTAAAAAGATTAACTGATAGTGAAAGAAAGTCAACAAACTAAAAAATATTTCTAGATTATAATGAGATCAATATTAACAAGAAAATGAATTTTAATGATATAGCGTCTCTTGAAAAAATATCAAAAGACCTTCCTACATTTAATATAAGAATTATTAAATCATAGAATAGGACAAGAATTATTAATGAGCAAGAAAATCTTACACTTAAAGATGTAAGACGACAAATTATATCGGGGGGGGGGGGGGGTAATCAAATTAAATGAGAAGATTTTGATGTGTAGACATTGGATCAGAAACAAAGTTATTTATATCAATAACAAAATACCGAATTTCGACAACTTATGTCTCATAATAAAACAATTGATAACAGTGGGAAGGTCAATCTTAATCTAATAAGAAACTAACAATACAAGGAAATTGGTTCTCTCTATACACAAAATTAACCAAAGCAGTGGATTGAATTACTACAAAATGAGAATTCAATTAAAACGCAAGTTTTATTTACATCTGAAATTATATTGAAAGAAGAAATTCCTACTTAAAATACCATAAATTCAAAACAAATTTATAATATGAGGATTGACAGAATAAAAGAAATATAATGGATATTAAATGGAATGGGGGATTTGAGAAAGATGATACTGGCATGAAATTTAACAAATGTTGTATTTTGTCTTCTATCGTGTGAAAGAATTAAAACAAATAAAATGTTTAGGTAAAAATTTCTCCATTTCATACTTCTTTTTAAAGAGAAGCTATTTAGATGGCAAATAACGGATGCCCTTACTGTCAACTATGTAATATAATAGAAGATTTTATTAAAAAAAATTTTATTTCATGCAAATATTTAGATCTATTCTGGAAAAAACTCAAACTCATATTATATGTAACAAATAGGGCATCATATTACAT
Source organism: Modiolus philippinarum (assembly GCA_002080025.1). NCBI lineage: Eukaryota > Metazoa > Mollusca > Bivalvia > Mytilida > Modiolidae > Modiolus > Modiolus philippinarum. Next base: position 6,476 of record MJUU01055460.1, on the reverse strand, counting down.
CACTGGATACTATGGTATTTTGATATAAAATATATAACAATAATTATCATTATAATAATATTAATAATATACTGTTCATCATAATGTTCGGTATACACAAAGGTATTTTTTTTATCAGAACAAAAAATTAATAAAATTGATTTGTTTTCAGTCTTAAAGAAATCATTTTATGTCTATGTGAAATTCTGCAGTATCAGAAAAGGGGAAAATATTAACAGTCTCATCAAACGAGTGAAGCAATACTTAGTTTAACACTTTTCAATGGTTGAACCTTTTTACCAGTACTTTGAAATTTGTCCATCTTCCTAACAAAAATATTTTACTTAACTTACCGATAAGAATAAATTCGTTTTAGTCCATGGGCTGGAATAACCCCCCGTGCACTCCCCACTTCCGAACCCCACCCATTTTTTAAGTCCGCATACATCCCCTCTTCAAAATAAAACATGTTAACACGAGTATAACCTGCACGCACTTGTGGATTATGGCCCATTTTTAGACCCACCTACCGAAATTTTAGAAAATTTCGTTTTTTGTTCAAGTTTTTCTTTCAGTTGCTTTAAAATGTTGACAAAATGCCTTAAAGTTATACAAACGGGCTATCAAATGATTGCTTATTGTATGAGTTTTACAAAGACCCCAAGTTTTTACAATTGTTATGCCCAAAACGTTCCATAGTGCAATTAAACGTACCCCTACCCCAATGAAATATTGACGAAAAAACTGATATTTTCATTTAAATTACTTAAGTTTGATGGTCTAGAGAACCCGAAGTGCATCTCAATTCCCGATTCTGAAAACTGTTTTTATTTTTCAATCTATTATCTTCAATATAAAACAGGTTAAGACAATGTTAACATATTTTAAATGACCAAAATTTTATTTTCAAATATACCAAATACAGGAACTTTTGAATAATTTCGTTTTTGAATAAGTATTGTCTTTCTTTTGGCAAATATTATTTTTTAGTAAACAAATATCATTTAAAATAGGTATCAAATGAAAGCTTATTGTATTAGCTTTACAACCATAACAAATATTGGCCGTTTTTAGGTAATATATACATCATATATCAATAAAAGTTACCCCTACCCCAAGAAATTTACTCTAAAATTGTCAATTTTTTTCCTATTTTCGCATAAAAATAACCAGAAGACGCAAACTGTGTGTTATTTAGGATAATGTTGGATAAATTATATTATGATTTTATATTTTAACAGCCATTTGTTGACTAAAACTCAACATTTTGCCCGAAATAAGTGAAAAATTGGAATTTTCAACATTTCAGAATTGTCCAAAGTCCACTGCTATATCGTTATGTATGCCAAATCTGGATTATATTTCTGCAACTAAGCCAATTAATTGTACCAAGCGACACATTTGGTGTCTTAAAACATTGCTAAGAAAAATAACGAGTGTTAAATGTGACTCTGATTACAGAAAATCTTACCCCTACCCCAACAAATTTTCCCTGAAATTGTCAATTTTTTGTCTATGTTCACATAAAAATAACCAGAACACGCAAAACATGTGTTGTATATGACAATAATGCATAATGCATGAATTACATCAGAATGTGGTATTTCAACAGTCATTGGGCGACTGAAACTCAATATTTCTCCCAAAATTGATGAAAAATGGGAATTTTCCACATTTCAGATTTTTCCGTATTTCATTGTTAAACCGCAATATATGTCAAATGTGTAGAATATATCTGCAGATATGCCATTTATTTGTCCTAAGCAATACATAAATTATCTTAAAAGATTTGTTAGAAAAATAAGGAGTGTTATATGTGACTCTAAATACCGAAAATCTTACCCCTACCCCAACAAATTTTCCCTGAAATTGGTGATTTTTGGTCTATGTTCGCATAAAAATAACCAGAACGTGCAAAATGTGTGCTGTATATGACAATGTTGCATGAATTACATCATGAATTGGTATGTTAACAGCCATTGGTCGACTACAACTCAATATTTCTCCCCAAATTGATGAAAAATGGGAATTTTCAACATTTCAGATTTGTCCATAGTTCACTGTTAAATCCCGAAATATATCAAATCTATACAATATATCTGCAGATATGCCAATTAATTTTTCTAAGCAATACATTAGTTGTCTGAAAACATAGTTTAGAAAAACATGCGACTATGAATACCGAAAATTTTACCCCTACCCCAACAAATTTTCCCTGAAATTGGTGTTTTTTGGTCTATGTTCGCATAAAAATAAAAAGAACATGCAAAATGTGTGTTGTATATGACAATGTTGCATGAATTACATCATGATTTGGTATTTTAACACCCATTGGTCGACTAAAACTCAATATTTTGTCCAAAATTGATGAAAAATGGAAATTTTTAGCATTTCAGATTTGTCCAAAATTCACTTTTATATGTGGCAAATCTGCAGGATTTATCTGCAGATATGCCAATTTATTGTTTAAACCAACAGATATGTTATTTAAAAACACTGTTTAGAAAAATAAGGAGTGTTCAATTTGTCTCTAAATACTGAAAATCTCACCCCTACCCCAACAAAATTAAACTTAAAAATCTCCAAAATATGATCGTCTGTACATATAAATGAACAAAGCATGCTAATGTTTTACTTTCTTTGCAAAAGATGCATTTGATTCATCATAATATTTAATTTTGATACCAAAATATGGTTAAAATTTAATATTTTGGACGATTAGCGTGAAAAATGGGAATTTTCAGTATTTTAGAATTTTCCGAAATTCAAAGTTAAATCGCTGAATAACTGCCCATAAACGGGGCGCATGATCTTATTTTTGATATATGGGAGGCTCTGTGTGTTTTGGTGTTTAAAAATGATAAAGCATTTGACCTTTATACAATGTGAAAAAGTTTCACAAGCTGAATAAAATGAAATAAATTGTGTTGAATATGTGTGGTAAGGGGTAATATGTTTGTAATTTATGAGACTGTATTCAGTCTAAAAGGCTTAAAAGCATTCTTTCTAATTATATGTGTACTAAGATATGATGAAACGGTATTTAATCAACATTTTCAAGTTATATATCAATTATATGAAGTATTTGCATCTCAAAGTCAAAACAACTGAAATTCTGAAAAACGGAAAATTCCCATTTTTCATAAAATTTCGGCCAGAAGAATCGAAAAGAGACCTTTTGAAAGGTTTTAATCTACTTAAATGATCTCCTGCATGTCATTTCTAGTGAAATACATGCTAGAATTCCCATTAAACATTATCTTTTTATCATTTTGAGCCTGAATATTTAAAAATTTCTCTTAATTTTTATCGGGAGGGATGTTAATTTTGACATTAATGAACCTATAATATGTCTGAAACTAAAATTATTGGGTATAATTTGTTGCTAACATATCATAAATTACTATTGCATAAGCAATTTTTAAATATATATTCAGATTTTTACGACCCTTAAGTCAAAAAGTCGAAATTGTGAAAAATCTGAAATTCCGAAAAATTCCATTTTTCAAAAATTTTATACCGAAAATCAAAATTTTATGGACTTTAATGGTTTTATTTTCTAACATTGTATCACAACTGATAAGTTAGGCATTAAAACTAGGTCAAATGACGAGGGTTTTTTATCTAAAAGGAATTAACATCCTAAAATCGACATTTTCGCAATTTTTTGCAGGGGTAGGGGTAGATTTTTTGCATTCCCAGATTATAAAATGGCGTAAAGTACCCAAACTTGTGTTCACTGTAACGCATATTAAATTAGCTTTAATTTGATACCAAATTTCAGTATATATTACTTATCTGAAAAAAATTATGGAGCTTAAAAGATGAAAATTATGTTAAAACGAAAATGCAATAATTTTTCGGGTGTACTATAAAAGTGGCCCTATACTGTCTATGCGTGCAGGTTATGATCGTGTTAACATGTCTTATTTTAAAGAGGGGATAAAGAAGGACTGAAAAAAACCGATCTGGTTCGGAAGTAGGAGGGGTTGCACGGAAAGTGTTTCTAGCCCATGAACTATTTGTTGTTTGATTACTTCGCATACTTTTACACGGAAATAAATAATAGATGTAAATTTAAAACAGCATTAGTACAGACTGATATGATTTTATTAAGAAAATTCTTACTTGATGATTAGTTAACTATTTGTCTTTTTTATATTTATCCGTTAATATGATTTTGTCAACTAAATCTCGTGGTTTAGTGTGGCGACTAACACCACAGGGAAGAAACTTGGATTGTTGTACCATTAAGGGGATTTATAACAACACGAGTGTACAATAAACAATAAACTTCGCGCAAAACGGAGTTATTTATTATGAAAGGAGAAATAAATGGGATTTTTAATTGTTTTGGCTTGGATGTTCCGCCATCTTATTTTAACTCAACCAAGATTACCGTACAGTGTGCATGTCAGTGAAAAAGACCGAACAAATAAGTTTCTAGTTAAAATTGGTTATTGCCTAATCAATATACCAAACAAAAGAAACATAAAAATGGTGTCAGCTTCATAAATGTGCGTTTTTGTGGCGTGCAGTATTGGATAATAAGAAAATTTCCGAACAGAGTGGTCAAGAGTCCAAGTCCATGAGACAAAACGGCAAATCAGGTGGAAACCACCGGAAAAATTGTCGACCGCAATGGTCCTGACTTGGTATACACATTTCAAAAGAAATGTTTGGTTAAACCGGTTTTATGGCTAGCCAAACCTCCCCTTCCGTTGTGGTAGTGTCCCTTAGAAACTTAATAGCAATTGCCAATGAAAGGTCGTACGTAGTAAGTTACAAGAAACGATCTTCCCAATATCAATTAAAGAAAGAATCTTGAATCAGAGTTCGGACAGAAGCTTCAAATTTTTCCACTAGGGACTGATATCTATAAAAGAATTTTTTAAAGATCGTATGGGACGGAACTTTTTGAAGCCTTGGTTCATAAGGCGGTCATGGAGAATGAGAAAGTCTTAGTTTATAATTTGTACTAGTTCTCGCGTAACGAATTAGCTTTCAAACATACACTCCGTTAACAGGAGAAGCTGGAATATTACTTTCCTTGTTAGGGAAATGGATGATTTTGAAAAAATAAAATCGTCCCTTTACATGAAGAATTATATTTCAGTATTCTGTAATATATATCATTCAATCATCAACTCACAATGTACTTGTTGAGTTTGGAAGATTTGCTGGTATATCTGTAAATAATTGATGTGTACATGTGACGTTTTGTGAGCCTTCCAAGTCAGTCTGACATGAACATTCTGTAGGACACCCGTAACCACATGACAACGTCATAACCGAAATCATCATTAAATAAAGAACAGGCTGCATATCGATCTGTAAAGGAATAAATCATAAACTTTTAATAAAACTATTGTAATGCTAAGTATGCAAAAATAATTGAAGGTAACAACCTGTACTAGAATAAGCATCTCCATTATCTTAAAATAGATTGAAAATAATACTCTTTCAGTAAATACTATTACTTGTGTGTCATATACTGTATCAATCTGATAAAAAAGCTGCATCGAAGATCTATCAACACCAAATCTTATCTCCTGTTTCGAGAATTCATTTAAAATTCTCGACCTTTATGACAAAACTAAAAGTCGTCGAATGCATAAAGCCTGTTTTTTTTTAATTAAGTGATGCCAAAGGTCATAGGACTCAGAGTAAAATGTGAGGTACAGGCCTTGCTTTAGTGGCTGTTACTAAAAGAGAGATCATTAAGCGATCCGTCAGCCTTCAAAGATCAGCCATCAATCAGTGATCGATCACTCAACAATCCGTCAAAGTCTGACGGGTAGGAAAAGTAATTCACGTATTTGACTATTACAATACATAAAATACATGAGTGACGGATGATTTATCAGTCCTATCCGTAAGTGACTGATTGATAGCCTTACGTCATTTTTCAGGTTAATACATTTTGCAAAATAATAATTTCGTTTCATTACAAAAAAATAATGAATACCAAAAAATTTTTCAAACAGTGAATATGCTAAAATTCATTATAATTGTGTTTGTCAAAATATTAAACTCCTTCAACAAGATAGAATGAATAAATTTCCAGAAAATTTAAATTCTTTTGATCATTTTTAAAGATTGAGTTTAAACCGCAAATTTAAAATCTGATTTTTCAACCCTTCAGTATGCTTAACTAAATTTATTAAAACTTTGTTTCACAAAATATAAAACTTCTTCGAAAGGATATGATGAATAAAATTTTCAAAAAACTAAATCGTTTTGGTCATTTGTATAGGTTGAGATTAAACTGCAAACTGAAAATCTAATTAAAAAATTTAACAATCCTTGAATATGCCAAAATTCATCAAAATTACGTTCCGAAAATTATGAAACTCCTTCAAATGGATAGTTTTAAGAAAATTTTCAAAAAGACAAAATTGGTTTGATCATTATATATATATAGTTTTTTGTAAATAGTTTATTGTTTCATTATATTCTATGTTGTTTTGAGAAAGACTCGGATAGAGTTGAAATAT